>BJBW01004251.1:48096-120920 GCA_004320125.1 Scolopax mira
TGGTGCTGAGAAGGTCTTCCAGGTAATTGGCCGATACTAAAATATTCCATCCCCAAGATAAGACTCGTAGAGTATCTGAAACATTGCAGTGTAACTCTCCATGGAGCTGCAGAGACTTGTTTGGGACCGGGTAACAAATCGACGGATGCCATTAAGACTATGTGCAGTGAAGTGCAGCAAATAGGAAAAGGATGTTATGCAGGTCACCTAGTAATTCCTGCTCTGCAAAGTGCTTTGCATTTATTAGGGCTTTTTCTTCCCCGTTGAGTATTGCCCATAGTGTGACAATAATATATGACTTCTCACAGTACTGCCTTCATTAGTGTTAAAGAGCAGGGGATAAGGAGTGGGGACTAATCATTCTTACCAGTGAAGTGAAATGATGAAAAGTCCTGCACATAAATATTTCTCTTTTTTTCCTACCCTCTGGAAAGTCTGTAAACATTTCAAAATCCCCCACAGCTAAGTTACAACACCTAAGAACTACTTTGCATGAAACACTCCATATTTAATTGATACAGGCAGGGGCACAGCTATTTCAAATGAGTTCACCGAGAGGAAGTTCACAAGGTCTTGCTTGCCACACCCTGCTTGCTTCCATTAGCAGCTAGCCCAAGATGCCCACAGGCCTGACCTGGAATCATAGGAGTTCAGTGAGTCCAGGAGAGAGGGTGGAGGAGTTTTTGGGGAGTCACATTTGTCATGGCTATAGCGAGCCACGGGGGAGCTATTTGCATGGGGAGCTATGGTCCCTCCCTACAAGTCAAGAGGAAGGACACTCTGAGGCATCTTTTTCCCAGAAAGAGATGAAATTCTTGCCGAGCTGTAAGCAAAGAAGAAAAGCTCACCAGAAGCCAAGCAGGGAATGGTAATCCCCATTGGCCCTTCCACCATCTGCTGACCTAGAAACTACCGAAGGCCTGTTGATAAGATTGTGACAACCTTTGCAATGGTCTGGAACCAGTCACTTCAAAGGAACTAGTGGTGGCTCAAAAAGCAATGACTACTTGGGGGCACCAGCATAAAATTAGCTCTTCATTACAGACAGAACTCTATAATGGTGAAACAGGTTGCCCAGAGAAGTTGTGGATGCCCCTTCCCTGGAAATGTTCAAGACCAGGCTAGATGGGGCTTTGGCCTAGTGGGAGGTGTCCCTGCCCATGGTAGGGGAGGGTTGGAACTAGATGATCTTTAAGGCCTCTTCCAACCCAAACCATTCTATGATTCTAAATATACCCTGCTATTTCCATCCAAACCTGGGCCTGAAGCCAAAGCTGAGGACTGACTGGCCTGAGGCCGTTGGGAACTCTCTCCAAAACAATCCTAGGAAAGCTGCCATGTGAAATGAAAACCCAAAATAACATGCATTGCCAAAACATGTTGCAAAGCCCTCATTTACTTAATGAACTACCTATAAGGAGCACACAGCAAGGCACAGAGCAGCACCAGCACAGAATTTCCACAGCTGGTGGAAACAATGGAACAAGAGAAGCTAAAATGTTTTCAGTTGGTTTTGTATGATTTATCTTCTCACTGAGTGTTAGGATGAGAAATAAATCAAAAAATATTTTTGAGACCACCTCTGGATAAGCAGAAAAATAGTGGAAGAGAGTCTTGTCAATATTAAACCAAATTGACTATTGCTCCACAAAGAAACACCATCAAAATTCATGATTTAGAATGAATTGTGTGGAACGAAAACTGGTCACAAGGTCATATGCGTTACTCTTAAAAACAGTAATGAGATGTTCAGCTAGACATGAGTTAGTCCTGGAACAAATAAACACATTTAGTATCTGGAACAAATAAACACATGCCCTTTTCTGAAAAGGTATTCCCTCACTTTGCTTTCTGTAAAGGGGCATTCCTACAAGGAAAAGGTGCTCTGCTGTGGTGGAGTTCCCTGGGTTCTGGTTCACTGCCACACACAAATAGAAACGCACAGCGGGTGACATTCCTGTCAGAGCACAGGGGCTGAAACCTATAACACAGCTCAAGCACCAAAAGGAAACGTTCAATCTTTTCCCTGGCAGATACTAAGCTAGATGGGCTGTGGGTCTAATCTCTGCCAGCCACCGTGGTTTTTATATTTTTTATCATAATACATTTTCTCTAGTTGAAAATTCTAGGGAAAAAGATATTAAAACCAGCAAGACTTTATTTCCTGATGAGTATCGCAATTGCATTACTGCCCTCAGAGGCTTGCTTTTAAGTCCAGCAAGCCAGCCATTTTTTTATGCCATTACATAATTGGCTGTCTCAAAAAGCATTTGAACAATTTCTAAATTATTTGCCTTTGCTTAATAGTCATACATCTTGGCAAGACATAACATGATGTGATGTCTCCTTCCCAATCATCTAATTTCACTTTGAAAAAAGCAGAAGTTTCTCCAGATTTTCTCTCCTGAGATGGACATTTTCTTGGCAGAATTGTCCTGATTAAAACTCTTGTTCCAACCTAAGTAGTTTAACTCGCAATATTTCTTAAAGTGCCTTCAATTCCCATTGGTAGCTATGAATAATTACAGCAAATTAGCCACTTGTCTGAGTTTCTAAAAGCCTTTTAAGGAAAAGGATCATGGGGAACAGTTTTTATCTGGTCTCTGGGTCCTCCTCCCTCACAACTAACCAGCTCATTTAATATTATTTCAGCCCTTTTATTTCTTCATTTCTTCCTTTTTTGTTTTTAATTGTAGGAGTATGTTGGCCATGAGGCAAAGTACCAAGCCATTACAAGAACACTGAAAAACTCTGCTGATTTAATTCTGGAAATGGAGATAAATAGAATGAAGACTTGAGAGTTTGGGTAGCCTGCACTGGGCACAACCTGCTCCAGGAACTTCCCCACCCCAGTGCAAGCTATTACTATAATTTATGCGGGCACGGTCCACTGTCCATCCCAAAGAGATTTGTGTCATGGAACATTTTTGTTTGTCTGACATCAGATGACTCCTCCCGCCTCCCAGTTGTGAAGACCTAGAGTCAGTTTTAATGAACTCAACCTTGTAATACCAACATTTTAATACACAACTAGTCCTCAGTGAAAAATATACCTTGATGTTATCTTCTTCTATAGGCACTAAGTGAAGGCTCGTAACGAGAAGTTGCAGAGTGGAGCTGCCCCCTTCTCAAAGCACTGAATGTCATTACTTAACAAGCTGTGTTTGGTCAGAGTACAACACTCAATGGAGTTACTTTAAAATTAATTTGCTGATCACAGTAAATACAGCAGCCTCCCAGCAACCAACACAACAACCTTTGAAATCCTAGCAAAGCAGCGTTTGAAAACGAGAAGACAAGTTGAGGACGGTTCATGCTTCCACAGACTTGCACCGAAATAAATCTCCACTGAATGTGGGTGTGGGTGAACACGCACTCTGGGTGTATCCACCTCGTGATAGCCTGCTGTTGATCACCAAAGTCCCATCACGCATTGAAAATGTAAAAGCTCTGACAAAAAGTCTTACTGCCCTGTACACACAAGCTTTAAGAACTGTTATTCACCTATGAGCTTCATGTACAGAAAATTTATTGGAATACATTAGACCTTGGTGAAAATTCACCCATAGCTAAGAGGGTGGGAAATCCTGGTGATACATTACACTGATGTATTAAGACTGTAAAAATATCCTAGTACCTCTATTAAACATTGGTTTAAGCACAGAAGTTCACAATGAAGTGTCTTGAGTTAATAAATCCATCTCTGCACAGTAACTGGCCATCATGTACCTCTATAGACTCTAAGTGCCCACAGAACTGTATTGCTCTGTATAGGCTCGCACCCCAAAGCCTGCCAGGAAAAAAATCCTCATCCCATCAGAGAAAAGTCTACATTAGAAGAAGTACACATGCTGCAATAGACAGAGACAAGTTTTTTTTTCGGGGTGCTTGATGATAATATTATGCGAATACAGATGATTTATAGTTATATCTAGAGTTATATATCTGGACTATATATAGTGCTTGTAGTTATATACGCAGATAAATGTTTTAAGTAGAGTTAGATTCAGTCTTCTATTCAGTAAACCCTATCATGTTTTGGTTTATGCAGTTTATGCATTAAAAAAAAAAGCTGTTTTTTTCTTTTTTTTCTCCTAGGCAAGTGATTATACCTGAGATATAATATATATCTCCACAAAAAAAGACTGGGTTTGAACTGCATGACAAAGGACTATTTGTATCACATCCTGGGTTCAGCTCTTGTATTTAAGTATTTGATGAATACATCTATGTATATTCTATCTACAAGATTTGTGGACTTCTTTTACTGAAGTAAAAGGCAGCTCACCTTATGAAACTACGAATTCTCCAAACACGTTACAAAACCCTGTGGAGCAGAGCTTACTAAGTGGAACAGAAGTTTTTACACTTGTAAATTGAACTAGTAAATGCTCTTGTAGGAAAAAAAACCCCACAACTCTTCTTTTCAGAAATAATGTTTGCTTTCTGTAACGTGAAGGAGAAAAGGGACTAACAAATAAAACAGAATAAACTTCATTACCCAAAGATATGTTTTATGTAAAAAAGCATTATGCTTAAACAATTTTCTATTCATTCAAACCTACTAGTTTCCTTTATCCAGTTTAATGTCAGTGCACTGGAAAGGAGTGGAAAATTACAGAGTATGTTATCCGCTGCATAATAACAGACCAGCTGCACAACAAAAGAGCGTGAGACTGGATGAAAGAATTTACTAAAAAGTTAAGCAGGAAGTAGTTAAAAGAGAATTCCAGCATCTGCAATGAGGAACATAATACATTTACAAATCTTCTCTCTATGGATGGATTTTCCATGGAGTTTTTTCCACCGAATGGTGGCCTTTTGATTGTTTTGATATACGATGCTTGCTATAAATGGCATAACAGAAGTAATTACTCTAGTATGAGTTACAGCCATTTCGTGAGATGACAAAAAGCAGATAAAATGTCAGTTAATGCTTCTTTATGTAAGGGAGTTACAAAACCTGATGACATATTTTTCAGAGCTAACTGTGATCAAATGTCTACATAGGAAATACAAAGCATATTGAGGCTACGCAGAGATAAAAACAGGGGCTTTGCTTAAAAAAACAACCCAGAGAACTGAATCACAACAGCAAAGACGTTCACAGTTTAAGTTCAGTAGCTGACTGCCAATAAAGAAAAGATTTCTTCATTCAAACAACAATAAAAAATGTTTTCCATCCTAATAGGTACAGCTCAAATGGGAAGAAAATCCCATAGATGAGTGTATCCAAACAAGGTTTATGAAAAATTATTTGAAATTACAAAGAAAACAAACAATAGGTCTGACCCAGAGCATGGCTGTCAAAAACTAGTAGGTTATGTTTACGGCCTTTTCCTTTAAATTCATCAGAAAAAGAAATTAAGAGTCTTGCTGCCTAAAAAAAAAAAAATGGGACAGATAGTTTTCAGAGTGAACATCTGCCTCAAACTCAAACTATTATATGGGATAAAAATGTTGTTTCATACTCCATTCATCTACGCTCCCCGGAAAAAGTTTGTCCTAGAGTGCTTCAAGCTGAGTTTAAGTCATTCAGGGCTTGTTTTTCAGGAACTAGTCAGGCAGGACTGAATTCGTGACTACCAAATTTGCAAATGAGGAAAAGAATAATATTGTCTAATACATTTCATCTGATAAACAAAACACATGGTTCTGGAAGCCATTCTGCTGATGCTTTTTTTGTTAACTTTCATTTAAAATAACGTGTATGCAATGTCTAGTCATCTCCCAAAACAGAGAGCTCAACCTCACTTTGGGTAAGGTGGAGATTAGCATTTTAGCTGTTATTAATGAGCAAATGTTGTGCTCTTTTTCTATTTTTGTGACAAATTGATGTTTAACCCATACAGGACATGTGCAGATGCCCTAGAGCCACATATTTCAAAGCAGACAGGCCTACCTGGGACAAACCTAGCCATGATGCAGAACAATGAGGATGAAATCTTTGGGTGTACAGGCATCTCATTTCACACCTTGTCTCACTAGTTAAATTTGACATAAAGTCACTCTTTTCACCATAGTTTCACTCCAGCTTTTGACTCTTAACTGAATCTGACAAGCATTTTGGAGGTTTAAAACAGGAACTCAGAGACATTAATAAAAACAGAAGCATGGAAATGGTTACTTGAACGGTGTTTAGTCCAAGCAGATGTTAATGATAGAAATTATAATCTTCCATCTTGGAAAACATCCCCAAAACTCTTGTTGGCTTCCAAATAAACACAAGCAAAGGATGTATGTGTCTTCTTCAGTAGCTGGAGCACTAAATCCTTCTTTGCAAAGGGGAAGAAAAAAATGGTGCCCAAACTTGCTCAGATCTTACCAAAATCTGCTGTAGCTTTTTGTACCATCTGCCTATTTTTCGTACAATTTTTTTTTTTTGTTAATGCCAGGAGAGAAAAAACCAACAACACAACAACAACTAATTGATTTGAATAATAAGGTATGCTCCCACTTTCCTAAGGAATGAAAATTGATCAGTTACCCCATTTAACTAACCTCCCACCTCAACGTCATGGTCCTTGTCTCCCTGAAACAGGTCTGTGCAAGCAGCCAGAGCCCGTCCACAAGTATATCTTGTCCCTGGTATTTTTGTTCAGCATTCCAGTTCCCATATCTCACTCTACCTTCATACATATTTTTGACTAGAACAAAATTCTTTTGTGTTCTAGACAATAACAGAAAAATTGCAGCAGCTTAGAAACTCCACAAATGAGGTACATTTTTACCGTGATTTTCTTAGAAAAGTAAATAAAACTCCCTTGTTTTAAAGCCAGGTAATACAGTACTTTTGTTTTCCAGCAGAACTTAGGGGTGACAGTGAAACAGGGACCCAAGTGACCAGAGGACACAGAATAAAGAGACAGAGAACTGACAGCCCAGTTGCCTGGCCACACAAATCAGGGGGTGATTACCTGAAACGTTAAAGCAGTAACTGACACTTCTAGCACATTTCTGATTAGCAGAAGGCAGCAAAAAGACATCAACTTCCTCCTAAGGTCCTTAGATTTTCAAGACCATTTTCAGAACATCCAGAATTTTTATCATATCTTTGTACCCATCAGCCTCGGAGTGTGTTTTTCCTTCAGACGCAACGTATTCAAACTTTCTGTGATAGCAAACTTCAGATCGAGCACATTTTGCAACAAAAGAGCAGAAAAGTACAGACTGAAGAAATAAAACTGGCTCACTTCCCAGGAAATTACTGCGCTATAAAGCATGATGATGAGATTCCCACAGTTACAAAGGAAGGGAAAACACTAGGAACACGCTGAAAAGGCTCAAAGATAAATTCACTGCTATTTTAAGTGCAAGCAACCCCCATGGTTTCAGTAATATGTACTCCTTTAGTAATATGTACATATTTCAGTAATAGGTACTCCTTCAGTAATATGCACTGATACGAGGATTCTTTACTTTACCAGTAAAAACGTAACACATACGACCTATTGGCTGGATGGATTTTTTGTTTTAATAGAAACCTGTAAATGCAAACAATGCATAGGGAAAAAAAAAAAAGTGGTTTCTTTCATTCTGTTTTATAGAGTATCTATAAATATTTCACTCACCAGGTGAACAGGTTTCCTCTGGAGCAGCTGTGGTAGATACATGCACTGCATGTTACACCTCTTGGCTTGTGGTGAACATAAACCTGACAAGGCTCCGATGCGGATCTTTGTAACTGCAAACAGGAAAAAAAAATTTTAGAATCATAGAATGGTTCAGGTTTTAAGGGACCTTAAAGATCATCCAGTTCCAGCCTTCCCTGCCATGGCCAGGGATATCTGCCACTACACTAAGTTGTTCAAAGCCCCACCCAACCTGGCCTTGAACCACCTCCAGGGATGGGGCAGCCACAACCTCTCTGCCCAACCTGGGGTCAGGTTCTCACCACCCTCACAGTACAGAATTTCTTCCTAATATCTAATCTAAATCTCCCCTCTTTCAACTTAAAACCATTTAAACCTTATCCTATCACTCCACTCCCTGATAAAGAGTCCCTCCCCATCTCTCCTGTAGGGCCTCCTTTAGGTACTGGAAGGCTGCTATAAGGTCTCTGCAGAGTTTTGTCTTCTCCAGGATGAACAACCCTAACTCTCTCAGCCCTTTAGTTAATAATGTGCATCATCTACTCACTGTTATAGAAAAATACTGTGTGCTCACTGAAATGGAGACGAGCACTGGACTTCATCAGCATCTTTTCCACCAGGGACCACGAGCAGTCTCAGCAGTCTCATGCTCTTTCTCCAGAACACTCACACCAGTGCAGCTCCCTCAGAGCCTTTCTGTTAGTCATCCTTAGCTTGGAAGTGGCCACGTACCTCGCTATGCAAGTGAAACTCAGCAAAAGTCAACAGCATCCAGACAGCCACTTCTGCTCTACCTTGTCTCAACTCCAAGGCGTTGAGTGCAACCAACTCATTGGTGAGCAGAACTAGCAAGGAGATGCAGTTTTCCACCCTGGAAGAGAAATCACCCCAGGGATACTTTAACCAAATTCCTTTCTCACACTACGAACACAATTTTAACAGGTCTGCAACTTAAAGCTACATCGTTTTATTATTTTTACCAAATATTAGGCGAAATAAGGACAAACTCACATGCACTCTAAAAGCCTTAATTTCTTAGATCATATAAAAAGACAGGAGAGCTAGAAAACAAAAGACAAGCAAAAATGCATTCAAAACACTTAATATTCGATTTTTAAACCAATTTGGGAAGGTAAATTATTATAAGAAGGTGGCAAAATTACAAGCACCTTGCATTTACTTCTGCATTCCAGAATGGCAGAGCCAAATTTCACTTCAGGGGTACAAATATTCTTTATGAGAATTGAAGAGTTTACTAATTTTTCCCATTGAGCCATAGGTACAGATAAAATGAGGTGTGAATTCGATGCATATTGTATACGTAGCTTTTCATACGCAGTTAAACCCGCATACGAAACGGGTGAACAGAAACAGGAACAAACAGCTTTCAGGGAATCAAGTCCTCCAGAGAAATTTCAGCCAATGTAAAAATGTTGAGGTTGAGGGAGGTACTCTGTTCCACCAGCTACTTCATCTGGACCAAAAGGTACTTAAAAATAAGTATCATAAAACTATAAATAATACTGGGGTTTTTTTGCAAAGACATTTTATATGCTAAAAAAAATACATAAAATATATATAAAAAGAGCACTTGTTGGCTAGTGCATAGAATCTCCACCTGGTGGTGAATCCTGCCACAGCAAACTTACTTGGAAGTTCTCATTCCAATATATAACCAGGTTTTTATTACAGGCAATCCCAAAACAGCAAGTGGGGAAGGGCATCATTCAGAAAAACAGCACTATCCTATCTCCCTGATTTTCCTTCATCTTGGAAAGCTGAGGAATCCTTTCAGTCTTACCACAGTTATCAGGCACACAAGTGACTTTCCCTGGCTGAAAACAGACTTACAGAGGGTTGATATTGCACCAGGTGTAGGGTAGGGTGGAAGGTGAAGTGTGCTGACTGGTTTTTTCAGCCACAAAAAGTGCCACTTCCCAAGGAGAAGCATCCTCTGGTCAAAGCTGAAGTTCTGCTCTGTTGATCAGTTCGTACAATGGTTATTTATAATAATGGAAAACTTTAAGCAGTATCAGCTACGCAGGGTCCTTGAGTCATAGCATAGTTAGCTTTGTAATATCATTTTAGGAGTAATTCTCTAGCTGCACAGAATTAGTTCGGTTTTCCTCTTAACATTGCTAGTTCTACACCCTAGAAACAGGTTCTAGATTACATTTTCCTATGCACCTCAATTAAAACGTAACATCTCACTTGCCTAGTGTTTTCAGTAAAGTCTTATTATCTAGCAGCATCAATAAGAGCAGTGGAAAATAGCCAAAATCTACTAAATTCATTGATCTACAGCATGGTGCATACCATGTATCCCTCCCTATACCCTGTTCCACCGGGAATTACCGGCGTTTCGTAATTAGTCAATCTTGCTCATGACACCCCATAATGCAGGAACGAAGCATCTCCCTTTCACACTTGGAAAGACTGAGCAACAGTTACCAGCCTTGCAGTGCCCTATGGCTCGGGCAGGATCAGGCTCCCCACAGCCACCCTCTGCTTCAAGCAGGTTCTTTCCTTCATGTACATGTCTAAATGCATAAATATATAATATATGCCTTTTCCTATGCCAGAAGAATCATGCAACTACACAGGCTTTCGTGCATCATTCCTTAAAACATCTAGGATGACCCACTGCTGATATACACAAATTATTCAGCAAACTGCAGCTCAATGCTTCTGGGCCAAAAATAAGATTTTGTTTAAACTGTAGCAAATCCAGCTCCAGCAGATTTGGTAAAGTCACTGATTTGCAATTTAAGGACAATCAGCATTGAACTGAAACAGCAATGGATTTTTATTTCTTTTCCCCCTTCGGTGTTTAATGGTGACATCAGGGGCGAAAGTGCAAGCAATGGGAAGACCGCAACAAGCCCCCAGCAACATGCTGTGGAGAATTACACAACCCTCCTACATCCTTATTTGTTTAATAATACGTTTTTTCCATGCGCAACGAAGATTAAAAATAGTAGTAGGTTAAAAAAAAAAATTAAAAAATCTATGACAAAAAAAAAAAAAAGTAAAGCATCTTTGAAAAGCAGCAAGGAAACAAGCAAAGATTTGTTTACAAAAGCCACTCCAGAGAGCAGTGGGGTGCATTTTAAAGCAAAAGCACTGTGAAAAAGTCACTGATTGTTTCAAAATGAGATGTCAAATAGTAGGATTTGGTCTCATCCAGGATATAGAAATGAAATTAAATGTGCTCAGTATCCATTTCTCCCCTCTGCACGCACGTGCTTTGCAGCGAGTCCCCTTTAGCACAAAGGGAAACAAAAACGAACCCCAAAATCTCCTCCCACCACTTCTTTAATGAATAGATTGAAATTATGAGCTCAGGCTCCTGCAACGCTGGATGCCGTGTCACATTCAACGGGGGGACCCCGCGCCTCAAGGGGGACACTCGTGGTGTCACCGCACTTCACGGGCATTTAATTTCTGCTGCCGGGCAGAAGAAAACCACTCCTGACAGGATTTCATCGCACTTTTTTTCAGTCAGAAAAGTGCATTTTCGGCCGCAGGAGCCCCAGGGCGGCCAGACGCACTAACTGAGCTGCGTATTTAAAACAAAATGTGGAAAAGGGGCAGTCGGAGGAGGGCGGGGTAAAAAACTCGGGGGGTAATTTTAGTACCTCTTTGGCCCCCACGGACCCCCATCGCTCGGGATAAGACCAGCGGCCGCCAGGCGCTCTGAGGCCCCGGGGAGGCTCCCCGCTCCCCTGCCCTGAGGAGAGACGCCGGCGGCAGCGGGAGGAGAACGGGGTAAGCCCGGGCGCTGAGGAGCCACCTCAACCAAAGCGCCTCCTCCGCTTCCCCGAGGCCGCCAGGGGATCAAAAGGAATGGGGGTCCCCGCAGCAACCCCACACCAAAGGCAGGAAGAACGGCGGGGGGCGCCCCACCACGACGCCAAGATCTCAGCGGCCTCCGCCGCAGCGTGACGGCAGCCGGGGGTGGGCGCAGGGCCCCGGCCTCTGGCAGGTGGGAGCGGGCGGTGGCGGCGGCGGCAGGGGCGGGGCGGGGCGGCGCGAAAGCAGAGTGAAATCCCACATTTCGCGAGTTCCGGCGGGCGGTCGGAGAAGCCGGGGATGACTCACTCGAGGCACCGGGATAAATAGGCGGGCGCCTACCTGGGAGCGGCACTGAGCTCTCGGCGCCGAGCACCAGCAGAGTCTGAGCTACAGCCCCGACACAGCCCCGCCGGGACATGATCCTGCCCTGCGCCCTGGTGGCCGCTCTCCTGGCTGCCGGCCACGCAGGTGAGTCCCCTCCTGGGGGCAGGAGCGGGCCCCGGGGCCGCCGGGGAAATGCCTTCCGGACCGTGCGTTGGGGTCTTCTGTTAATTCATTCTTAATATTATTATTATTAATTTTCGTGTTCTGTATCCTCGTGCGGTTTCTCGAGTATTTGATGTATGGTAGATGTGTCAGGCCTCCATTACCTCATGCCTGAGGTAATCCCCCCCTCTTCTGAGGAGGTGCCTGGCTACCAGGGGGACACAGACAAGTTCTTATGCTGTTGTTAATAACCACTCCCTGTCAGAGCTCAGACTGGTGCCAGCGGATACTCTGCCTTCCTGACAAGCGTTAAACTTCAGGGCATTGTCTACTTGAGTTTGGAAAGTCTGCTTAGCTACAGCTGTGTTCACATCTGGCCATGCGAGATGCTAATTGGAGCGTTTTGGTTCATTCCAGCCAACCCCTGCTGCTCAAACCCCTGTCAGAACAGAGGAGTGTGCATGACAACAGGATTTAATCAGTACGAATGTGACTGCACAAGGACAGGATATTATGGAGAAAACTGCATGACACGTAAGTATCTCGGATCTCTTCTCTCGTGGAAGTGAAGTTTGATAATTCACTTCTAGGACTGTGGATAGTTCTTTGTAGCTAATTTACAACAATCTCTCCATTGATGCTCGCAGCGGAGTTCTTCACATGGCTGAAGCTAAAGTTGAAGCCTTCGCCAAATACTGTACACTACATCCTCACCCACTTCAAAGGAGCCTGGAATATTGTCAACAACATTCCCTTCTTACGAGATGCTATTATGAGATACGTATTAACATGTAAGTAAGTTCTCTCCTCTAGTCCTCTTAATTGGCAGAAGCTGCTTGTAGGACTCCAGAATATTTCATCTGATTGGCCTGTATGTAAAGTTAGCAAGCTAAAATGCACAACGGTTACGGCACTGTAACCAAAACTTCTGCGTGATGCAGACTTGTATAAAACATGCTTTCAAATGGAAATGCGTTTTGCTCTAATACTCAAGAGAATGTAAGATTTTGGCACTGTAAGCTTTGCATCCAACTGATCATGTTAACAGTTGGATCCAGCTGGTAATCCAGGACCTAGTCCTGTTATTCAGTAACTGTAATCCCATTTAACATCAGTAGATTATATGTATGGAATTTGTGAATGCAGCTGCTGCCAAAATACATGGAAAAGATCTGGTCTTCATACTCTTTTTGAGACTAAAATGTACAGTTTAAAAAAAATAAATACTCCTTTTTCTTATAGCAAGATCACACTTGATCGACAGCCCACCAACCTACAATAGTGACTATAGTTACAAAAGCTGGGAAGCTTATTCCAATCTTTCTTACTACACAAGAAGCCTTCCACCAGTAGGACTTGACTGCCCAACACCAATGGGTGTTAAAGGTAAGGATTAAACTAAATGTGTAATCCATAATTCTAGGAATTTCTAATTATCCTCTTTCAAAATACCACAAAACTTGAAACTTGCTTGCCTATAACCTCAGTATAGCTGACTTTAAGAATAGCCATGTTTTGGGTACACTCTCTAAACACCTAAAAGATAACTATTCTGGCTCTCATTATTGAGTTACATGCTAAAACCAGGGAATTTTAGATGTTTCTAATAAAATCGAGAAAGCAAGCATAGAAAAGCAGGTAATTCCCTGTACTTGTAAGCAGCTATATTTTGATAGTACATTTAAAGTTTAAGTGTTTTTGTTGTTAGCAACAAAATTAAGCATTGCATACACATAGTTGTCTTGAATATCTCACTGTTTCTTTCTCTTGCAGGTAAGAAAGAGCTTCCAGATTCAAAACTGATCGTGGAAAAGTTTTTGCTAAGGAAAAAATTTATTCCTGACCCACAAGGCACAAACGTGATGTTCACATTCTTTGCCCAACACTTCACTCATCAGTTCTTTAAGACGGACCACAAAAAAGGACCTGGCTTCACCAAAGCTCTTGGCCACGGGGTACGGTCACAGCTCTAACTTGAACACAGCACTTAGTTCTTAGGAGCTACGTAGCAGCCAGAATGGTGTCTTACAGGTTGTCAGGGTACACAAACACCAGTGCACATACTGTGTGACGCTGTTTGCTACCAGCTGATGGGCTTACCCTTTCTGTAATTTCTCCTTGGGCAAAATTCCAGCACTGAATAGCACCTCTTCCTGGACCAGAACCACTGGTGTAAAGCATGTGGTTCTGGTTAAAATATCTGCTTTTGCCTAAAGCAAGTTAGGTGTAGTGAGCATCCAGAACTTCTTCTGTATAAGTGTAATGTCTATATCTAAAACAAAGCTGTAAAATGTTTCTACAAAGACCCATCTGCATAATAGAAAGCTGCTGACACTTTAAACAGGGTTGTTTTAAATTGCCAGACAATTTAACAACTTGCTCTTGTGTAGAGGTGGCTCCAGATGCCTGGAAATAACTTGGCTTCATCTTTAAATATCAGTGTATGATACTTATAGCGTAACAATAATATAATTAAAATAAATGTCTAAGGTATGAACTCATATTGGTATCCATAGCAGTGGGACGTATCCTAAAATAGCAAAAAAATGCGGGCTGGCTTCATGTTCCAAATGCTTTTATTTTATAGGTTGACTTGAACCATATTTATGGAGAGACTCTGGAGAGACAGCTGAAGCTGAGACTTCTAAAAGATGGAAAGCTAAAATACCAGGTAGGTCTCGTCTCCAACTTCCTACCTTCTTGTTGGATGACATACTTGCTAAAACGAGTGCTCTGTGCCTGGTATAGTTGATGTAAAGCATAAGCCTAAAGTCAGCACTAACAGAGTCAGCACAGCTTAACTCATAAGCATCATAGTTTATGACTTTTTTTTTTTTCTTTCTCCTCTCTCCTCCCCTGCTGGCAGATGATTGATGGAGAAATGTATCCACCAACGGTGAAGGACACTCAGGCAGAGATGATCTACCCTCCTCATGTACCTGAACATTTGCAGTTTTCCGTTGGGCAGGAGGTGTTCGGTTTGGTCCCAGGCTTGATGATGTATGCCACAATATGGCTGAGGGAACACAACAGGGTCTGTGACATCCTGAAACAGGAGCATCCAGAGTGGGATGACGAGCAGCTGTTCCAGACCACTAGACTCATATTGATAGGTGAGACTCGTACTGAGAAGGCAAGAACCTTCTCTTGAGTGTGACACTTCTACTCAATCTACTGCAGTTGCAGTAGGTGTAGTAAGAGGGAAGGCTACTACTTAAATTGGTGTGAGGGCATACATCTGAGCCTTCCTGACTTCTCACTGAGGTTGTACTGAGATTCAGCTTCTTCCCAGCTATGTTAAAGACAGAACTAAAGAAAACTGAGCTAACTGATACTTGATTCCCTTATCTCGGGTAAACAGAACTGAAAGCAATGAAAAAGCAGGACATTAAGGCTCACAGAGAGAGCATGTGAGGCTAGATGACCTCAGACTCTAGATCTTGTGGGGTTTCCTTTCCCCCTAGGGTTGGGTCAGTTCAGGTATGCTTTAAGAAAAAGGTTGTGATTAAGTCTAAAGTTCAGGAAGTACATAAAATGTAATTCTAAAGATTGCTCCTGTCTAACTGTTCTCTGGTATTTCATCTCCTATAAATGGTGATCTACACTAAGCTTAAAAAGACAGTGCCCAAACTGACTGAAATGATAAACCAGGACAACTGTCTTCAGCAGCTCAGAAGTGAAGTGTTGCTTTCAGATACCAACTTTCTTCATTATTCCCTACCTCCACCTTGGAGAATTGTATAACTAAACACAGCACAGATGCTGATGTGTGGATCTTGAGGGGGGAAGCAGACTACAGAAAAGGCCTCTCTACCACAGTCAAAAACTCCTGGAGCTTTATATGACCCCTTAGTCATATAAAATAGATCAATTTTGTAGATGAGATTACAGAATGTTGATGTGCTTGTTATCCCAATCACTGTAGTTTGGGTTTTTTTACAACAGTTCAGAAACAGTATTTTCTTCCTGTTCCAGTTCAGAAAATGGTATTTTCTTCCAGAGCAGGGTAACAATCTAAAGTTTCTCACGGAACCAAAACCAATACTTTCTTCATGTTTCATTTACCAACAGGAGAGACAATCAAGATTGTTATTGAGGACTATGTGCAACACTTGAGTGGCTACCACTTCAAACTCAAGTTTGATCCTGAGCTGCTCTTCAACCAGCAATTTCAATACCAGAACCGAATTGCAGCTGAATTCAACACTCTCTACCACTGGCATCCCCTTCTGCCTGACACTTTCCAGATACATGACCAGGAGTACACTTTCCAGCAGTTCCTCTACAACAACTCTATAATGGTGGAACATGGCCTTTCCCATATGGTGAAATCTTTCTCCAAGCAAAGCGCTGGCAGGGTAGGTGTTTTCTGAAGTTGCTAGTGAATCAACAGAGACACAAAGTGGGAGTGGGATCAGGGGGTAGAATAAAGCTATCCAAAATTTATGATATACTATAAGGGCACAACTGCCTCATGACTCTTCTCGGGAGATCTTACTACTTTTCATCTTTCTTAAATAGGTTGCTGGTGGGAAAAACGTTCCTGCTGCAGTACAGAAAGTAGCAAAGGCTTCAATTGACCAAAGCAGACAAATGAGGTACCAGTCCTTGAACGAGTACAGGAAACGCTTCATGTTGAAACCCTTCAAATCATTTGAAGAACTTACAGGTACCAGTTCTCCTCCTTTCTAACAAACAAGGATGTTTCTCTTAAAATGGCTAACAGAGTCCTGCAGTGCCATTCAGGGACTTCAATGGGATGGTCTTGAATGAAAACAGGATTTTCCCACTTACCGTTTTTACTCTTCAATAATTACAGGAGAAAAAGAAATGGCAGCTGAACTGGAAGAGCTTTATGGAGACATTGATGCCATGGAGCTGTACCCAGGCCTTCTGGTAGAAAAGCCACGACCAGGTGCCATCTTTGGCGAAACAATGGTGGAGATTGGAGCACCGTTCTCTCTGAAAGGACTGATGGGAAATGCTATCTGCTCCCCTGAGTACTGGAAGCCTAGCACCTTTGGTGGAAAAGTGGGCTTTGAAATAATCAATACTGCCTCCTTACAGAAGCTCATCTGCAACAATGTCAAAGGCTGTCCTTTCGCTGCTTTCCACATCTTAAATCCTGAACCCACAGAGGCCACTATTAACGTTAGTACCTCAAAAACAGCAATGGAAGATATCAACCCCACACTGCTCCTGAAAGAGAGATCTGCAGAGTTGTAAAAATCCCACCTATTTATTTATTTAACTATATTATTTATTCTATTTATAGTTTAAAGTGTTTCAAAACAACAACAAAAAAAAAAAACCAAAAAAAAAAAAACTTGAGCATCTTCCTTGTGGGGGTTACCCGAGATTCCTTACTTGGGTAAGGCTTCCACTTACAAAAGGGATTTTCTGTGTTTGAGCTCTACAGTGGTGAATCCCTTGTTTAAAGTCTTCTGTAACAGAACTATGTATTCCAAAGTGGACAAAAGATTCCAGCTTTTTTTTTTAATGTTGTTTTAATACTTGACATAGGGTGTTTGGTGTTTTAGGGGTTTTTATTGATACTTGATAGGTCACATAACACTACAAAAACAAGTGATTGCCTCAGCAATTTATTAAATTTGAAAATGGGCAAATGAACTAGAAGAAAAATTGGACTTAAAGAAAACTGCCAGAAAAGATCATGAATTCAATATTAGCACTCCAAGGTAAATAGAAATAACAACAAAAAAAAACACAACAAAAAACTTGAAACTCGCTTATTTATGTAAACTCAGAAAATGCATTGCATTTTCTGGTACTACCTCTCCCTCGTTGCAAGCAAGGCACTTTGTACAGTAACTTATGTGTTTGGGGTGGTTTTTTTGTGTGTAAATCTATGTTCATGTGGCATTATACTTTAATTTAATTATTTAAAGAAAATAGAACTTCTCTTGGATCCTACTTGTTTTTGAAGCATATGTACTGAGCTTAGAAGTAACCGACTGTCGGGCTGCAATACAAGGCTGCTTGGATTTTCATACAGATGTTTCACTGTAGAAATTTGGGGAGGCCTTAAACTTAGTCTAAAGTACTGGTGTTTATTTCTATAACTGTAGTTCCCTGGTCTACTTGTTAGTATCATTTTTAATCTCTTGTCACTTTAAGGACAAACAGACAGTATAGCTTTAGTGAAGAATGTGCCTATAGTATAGCTTTGTGTACCCAAAACACAGAGATTATTGGGGTACAGTGCAAACTGAGAAGCTGTGTAAACAGAGGCAGCAGAGAAATGGATGCAGAATCGATCTGGCAAAGCTTCAAAGAGGGTTTGAAGGTGCTTATATCTGTGTACACAAGCTATACTTGTTATTTACAGTTCTTTTTAACGGGGGAAGGAGGGATAATGTTTTGTTTATAACTTATAAACAGGAGCATTTTAAGTAAGTGACTGGCTAGCTAGCACAAAAAATCTCCTAGATATATATGTCCTGGTCCAGCACCAAAATATCTGTTCTCTTCAGGGCACGTAAGAAGTTACACAGGATCTTGTAGCAGCACTTTGCATATAAGGGTATCTTTTTTTTAATTTCTAGAGAGGAAATGTAGAAGATGATCTTCTCATAAAAACTGCTGGGGAACTATAGGCAAAAAGAAAAAAAAGTCACTTCAGACTGGAATAGAGCAGCAACCTGGTATTCTGTGCCCCTGCCCTAAATTCCTTGACTACTTGTGGAAAAGGACTTGAGTTTTATATTTCTTCTGAATCTCTCAAACGTTTGCAGAGGCTCGTGCGTTGTAAGGGCTATGGAGGGAGTGCAGTTTGGCTGCGACTTCTTTATTTGTTGATTTGTTTAGAGACACTGATTACCTTGTGTAAGTCTGTAGTTATTAGCACGAATGGAGATCTCCTGCAGCCATCAGTACCTGTAACCGACCTTAGATGGTCTTTGGTAGGAGTGCTTTGGGAGAAAGAAGGGCATTTGTTTTCCTTTTTTTTTTTCTATTTAAAGCATAAAGAAGGGAAAAGACTTTAATAACCTTGTATTAAAAGATGGCCGTTGATGTGTATGCTAATAAGGGAAAACTACCTGGGCACTTGTTAAACATGTCACTGTCGTTCAGATCTGTCTGTGGAACATGCTTCTTCAGAGCACCCTTCTGCCATTAACAAGGAAAAGTTAATTTAGCTTTAAAGGGAGTCACAGGGAGACAAGCCTGGACGCATCGAGTTATTTTGGGGTAGATAAAGAGGAATTCCTCAGCCCATAGGTTAATTTTTCAGAAAAGTATCATGTTCACTCTGCATTTTGTACTTTGCAGCTACATTTCAACAGTCACTTACCTGTGACCCAACCTGCTGGGTTTGGCTGGGTTCAAGTTGCTCATGATAAAAGTGTATGTTTGAGATTTATTTATTTAAAATCCTGTGAATTGTTTTTCACTTTATTTTTGTAGGTCAAGAATGTTTTTAAAATGCAATTGTTTATACAAATAAATTGAAAACATTATCTGTATGGCTTCATTTCCTTGTGATTTCCTTCAGCAATATTTAGTATGAAATTACTCTTTCACCTCATTTGCCACCCAAGATTAAATGTTAGTAATTCCCTGGAATTCTCCAGTATTAAGGTCTCTCACACATCAAACCCAAGATGCCTGTAGCTTAAATCATCCAACTGTAGTTACTTTTTTTTTCCCTTTTGGTCACTAGTGAAAAGGGGTTGATGCCCCTGGAGAAAGCAGCTGCTCTTGACCATAGTAAAGATGCCAGAAGTGCTGTCTCCTGAGCACCCAGATGTGCTTTAGAGGGGAAAGTCCACTATTGGAGTTGCATGACACCAAGTCCATGTAACCAACCTCCCTTCACCGTTGAGCACTAAGACTTCTCCCAAGCAAGAACAGTCCAGGGGTGTTTGTCTTCAAGCCTCATGTACTCCAGGCAGGGAACCTGCTTTGGGATACAAGCAACCACTGGGTGAGTGTGTATTCCAACAGTGGGAGCTTCTCCCTCTTGACAGGCACGAAACTCAAGCTGTGACAGCCACTTGCCCATTGACCACCTTCCCTCTGCACAAGGGTCCTGCTTTTTTATCTTTATTGCAATTATGGACGAGCTTTGCAAAGAGTGATGCAAGATGGGCAGTGGGGCTGTAGGACAAGAGCAGGGCTGTGCTGAGTGAAAACAGAGGCAGGACTTGGGTGAGTTGGTGCCATGTGTTCCTCTCCTACAGAGAGCACCCAATCTTCTCCTTACATTCTCACCTCTGGTAAAAAATGAGGGGAAGCTATGAAGTAGACAACCTAGGGGACTGCGGCCCTTGTACTGTCTCTACTCAGCCACTGCCTAAATGTCACCTCCAGCACCCTTCTGTGTTCAGCCTCTCTCTATCAAGCTACTGTTGATAGTCTCTGATAACCCTCCATCTCAATATTGGTGCCCTCTCCTCTCATGGCCTCTTCCTAGTGACCAACCCTGTAGCCATAGTCCTTCACCCAGAGACACCTTCCTTCTAACCACCCAAAATCCTCTTTGGTCCAAGGCTCATCCCACTGACCCACAGCTCTATATCCACAATGATGCTCCAGCCCTGGGAATATCACGGTCCTCCTGCCTCTGTAGCTCCATCCATCTCCACTACTGTGCAGTTCTCTAATATTCTTATTGTATCCAGGCATATAAAAACCTTCAGCAACCCTCCTCAACTTAAAACTCAGTCCTCATCACTTCATTGGCCATCTTCAGCCCCAAAACTTCAATATCCTGAGGACCCTACCAGGAGCATCTCTCCAGTCCCTCTCTTGGCCACACACTGTTGGCGAACAGAGGCATATGCAGACCATGTATGAGCAATGTGGGCGTTTTTTCTTTAATAATCAACTAATTTGCTCTACAAGTTGATTCATTTTTGTTTTGAGGAGAAGTTGAGAAAGGGAGTGAACAAAGACGAAGCTGGTCGCTTCAGTTGGAGGAAGATCCTGCCACCAGGATGGCGAGGCACAGCACAGGGAGGCACAGTATGGAGAAGGCAAGAGCGAGGTCATCCATGGAGAAGGTTTTTCAGGTGACTGCTGCCCTAATTAGGGAAGGGCCAGTGCGGATGGATTCAGTGCACAATGGATGAGATAGCTGGATGGTGGAGGAACTCCTCCTTCCCTCTGAGCAGGGGCATGTCCTGATGATACAAAAGGCAAGAATGTTTCTCAGAGGAAACCTGCCCTGCGAAATACTTGCTCTCCAGCCTGAGTTGAGGTAACTGTTTCACCCAAGGCAACGTGGTAAAGGAGGGGGGCTCAGGGTTTAAGTCATACCCTTGGAGGGAAGCCCATCAAGGAGCACAAAAGCGATGTGTTCCAGGAGCAGGTCACCATACATCGTCACCTTTACCGAGGGCCCACTGTGCAAGAGGTCTTTATGGGCACTGAGTCAGAGCCCTGTGGGCATCTGAGCAGGCTTATTACCTCTGGTACACTCGCTGGAGGGCTGCTGACCTTTACAGTGGAGCACCAATGCTCCCACGGCAGCCCCTTGCCCAGATTTCACCATACACTTGTATCACAAGCAGCTGCTGCTTTGCAAGAAAATACCCCTTTGGCCTTTGTCATCAATCCGAAAAGTCAACAACAGGGAGTTTGGCCAAGCTGCAGGAAGGGCACAAAGGAGAGAAGGAACTTGGGTAGACTGGAACAGCCACGTCACTCATTCCTTGCCTATTCACAGCTACTGAAGCATCACCATCTCTGGAAAAGCTTATTGCAAGGACTTGCTGTTTCTTTTGGAAGGCCAGAAAGGAAAAAAAAAATGCAAGTTGTAAAAAGACTAATAATATATAGAGAAGAGAAGAAGCACACTGTAGCTATAGACTCTAAATATGGAAAAGGAGGTGAAGGAGAGATCCTAACCTTTAGGCTAAAAGGCATGAAAAGAGCCACACAAGGCAGAAATGCAGCAGCATCACCAAGAAACATCATATGGAAAAGTCTCTCACTGGAAAAAGCTACGTGCTCCTCTTCCTTTAATCTGTAGTTTCAGTTTAGAAATAACACTATACTGAGATGCAACATGATTGACCTCAAATTGTACTTTTTTTCCTCTGGTTCTTATTTTTTAAAATTAGGACTGTGACTCCTGTGCTTATTTACTCTGTAGGTCCAGACATTTTCATTAATATTAGCAAGAAACTGAACACAACCAGAAAAAAACCCCTAACCCTGCTGTTCAGGTGCAAGACAAATAAGAAAGTAGATCTCAAGAACATTAGAAGGAAAAAGGTAGCACAAGAAGTTCACAAATTTTCCTTTCTGGGATTTTCTTGGCTGAAAATCCTGAGACCACACTGAAAATCTCAGCATTCACTCGCAGCCATGAAGAGACCAGACAGTCAGAGGTGGCCTGGGCAAGTTGGGAGCTGAGCACCACCAGTACAGCAAGGATATTAATGCTTATGAGATCTCACTACGTTACCATCAGGAACGGGCAAGGTACAAAGCACTCAAGGTCTGACTCATGCTGGTTGCTTGTCCTCAGTTCTGGGCAAATGGAGCCATTTTATCCAGCCATCAGATAGAAAGCAACGCACAGAAACCCCAAATCTGGGGGAAGGCAGCAAATAATGTTCAAAGCATCTTCTTTCAAACCAACCCACTGCATACCAGCTGAGGATCTAGCCCATTGCAGGGCACATCCACAGAAAGCTGATTACATCTTCTAACTGACTATAATCCAAATCTTCATATTCTTTCTTCTGCTAATTAGTAGCTGCTATCAGAAAGGCACTGGGAAAACACAAAGTGTCGCATAGCTAGGAGCATCTTGCTTGCAAGTGGCTCAGCTCCTTACTTAATAGAGTAGCAAAGTAGTGGTTCGTGCTTCTGTCTCAGGAGAAAACCCAAAATTGTTGCAAAAAGCCAAGGAGGATCCTGCAGGAAAGGCATTCTTGCTCTGCACTTTATTTTTTTCACGGTAACCAGGTGTAGCTCATTACTTCAGGCTTACACAGTAGTGGATATAGGTGTGTGCAAGCACCATTGTTCAAACTTGCCCTGCTGACAGGCAATTTTAACACCCATTCATTTTCTGCAAAAGGACTGCGTTTGTGGTAGACTTTTCTATAAGAGAACATAAGACTTTTTAAACACACACATGCCCTGAGATGGGCAAAAAAACAAAAAAAAAGCTAAAGCAATGCCCCTCACACTAAGCACCACAGAGCAGCCGGGTGGCAGTTGGAGAAGGCCTGGTTCCCCAAACGGTGTGTCATCTCATCGTGCTTTCCCCTATACCACAAAGATCTACCCAAAGAAAATATTTTCATAACCATTCATCAAGAAAACACTGTGCAAGTCATACCAGCTTTAGCGTAAAGCCATAATGTGTGGCTGCTAGGATATAAAAGGATACTTAAGGAAATAAGGATATTTCTGGATTTATGCTGGCAGGTCTTCAGAGATGGGAGATGAGACCAAGACCCTGAAAAGCAACACATCTTTGGTGTAAAAACCCAGCTCTGTGAGACTGCAAAAGCATCAATCTTTCAGTATGATTTTAAGCCTCAAAATGCTTCACTGAAATGTGACAGCAACAAAACACACCTAAAAAACACAACGCTGACTCTCGATATTTTCTCCAGCACCTTCAAAACCTTACCCTGAGAACTGACACAACTTGATATCATTTCAGTTGCAGCTTTCCAGCCTGTTGCCTAGACAATATTAATTAATCCTGTCTAACAAATAATGGCAGAAGTGCTAAGGAGCAGTCATAGGTAGTAATTAAAATAAAATTGCCTTGAGCTTGAACTGCTGTGAAATACTAGTTCTTACATAAGGTTGGGATATAACACGAGATGATCCAATCACGTCTTAGAGAAGCTGTTAAAAAGGTATTATGTTCAATGAGGCAGGGAAGTCGAGACCACCCCAAGTAAATCAGGGCTGAGATTTTTATAGTCCAGAGGATTTCAGTGAAAGAGAAAAAAATGCATTTATAAATTAGAAATGGACTGAATTTTCTCAGTATCCAAGTAATTGGTAGGATTTTAGACAGATTCAGGACCTATTTTATGGCTCTGAAACCATAAAAACAACTTCTTTTCACTGTTAGGTGAAATATTTCAGTGTTTGTTGTCATAACTGACACAGTCTTAATGGTAAACAAAACCATTTCCCAGCCTGACAATGAAATGGAAGACCCTTTTACAGATCAATCAAAATATATAAAACTATCTGAAAAGCAAGCTGGAATTACTGTATAGTAAATAATCTTGGATTTTATGAATGATCTTCACTTCATGTCAGATACTTTTTTCATTAGATTAGAAACCTCTCCTACTCAGTAGACAAAGAGATGGATAAAACACTACTGAAGTTTCCATGCTTTCTTGCTCAGTCTGAAGAAAGAAAAAGGATGTTTGCCTCCTTTGGAGGAAAATTTGAGGACCATATCAACAACCCCCATGAAGACTGAGTTAGTGTCTCCCATAACTACAAAACTAACATCAAAACATGTAGTGAGAGATGAGACTTTGAAAAGCAACTTTGCTTTGTCAGAGGCTGGGGTTTTGGTTTCTGCAACTCTTTGGTGCTTCTGAAAGCATCTCTGGAGATCTTCTCTTTGATATTGAAGTCCAGAGCTCCCTCAGAGTGTTGGCAAGTGCTCTTTATCACTTAGTAACTAGGTGCCAGACACGTAAAGCTTTTCTGTTAAAATACCACTTAATAAGAAATGGAAAAAAAATAAGAGCAGGCAATGGTTTACCAATAAGCCAAGATTGATAGTGTTTGTCTGTACACAGGCAAATTTCTAAAGGCAAAAGAAAAAATAAAACCATTTCTCATATGAATGTTTTGTGAATAGAGAATTGAAATGCCCAAGGTTCCTTTTTTTTTTTTTTTTTCAGAATTTTCTCTTTAAGGTCACTTCCTCAGTCACCGTTCGTTGCAAGTATTTCTCATAACTCCATTTAAACCTTCATGCAAACAAGTGAACTTTTACTATCATGATCTTAAATATTTGCTTATTTGATAGGTCTACAATGCCTTCAGCTGTTACATCGAATTTGATATCCGTGAAGTTGCACATGATTTGAATAATGTTCTGCTGCAAACATCGTTTGTGCGGTTTATATCCTTTCCTAGGAACAAGGGACAGATGTTATAATGGTACTTTCCAGTCTCCATCTTCAGTGAGATGCAATGGAAGGACAGATACAAAGCCATTTTCGTGTGTAATTTGTAAAGAACTGAAAATTCTTCAGGCATCATTCAACATAAACAGTCACCTCGAGATGCATATTCAAAGCAATTTGGAAAAAACCCAAAAACCAAACAAAACTTTTCTATAACTGCATATTAGAACCAAGTTCTGAAAAACCAAAGAGTTCATCTGCATCTTCTGACTTTGCAAAAATGGCAGAGAAGCTCACTATAAAAGGTTCCCATGAGATTTCCGTCATTTCTGCTTTCCACCATAGTGAGATATTACAAGACCAGCCTCTAGTAGAGAATTATTTTTTTCCTTCTTCATTTTTTCTCTTCTTCACTTACATACCAGGAACCAGAAGATAGACCCAGGAACTATTTGCTTCAGCTGCTTTCATAACAGTTGGTCTCAGAAAAAATTAGATTGAGAGAAGGATCCCTATCTACTACTCACCATCACATTAGATTTCCATTCTCAATAACTATAAAATTTACTGGGGGAACTGGAAGCCAGAAAAAGATGTAGATTTTTTTTAATGACTAATAAGATTTTTATTTCTTTGCCACTAGCTCCACTTTCATGGAAAAGTCCTCCCTTTAGAAAATAAGTTACATTACTTATGATTCAGCACATAAATGGGTAGGCAACATTGGAGATTATGAATAAGATTCTTTATTATTAAGTGGCCATAAATGCACCCGCTTGAATAAAGCTTTGACAGAGCAATCCATCATCAGATTTTAGACTAGTCTAGATTTGCATGGCTTGCACAAAGACAACCCCACCTTCCAGTTCAGAGCAATGCTCGATTCTCCTCACATCGGGTCAAGTTCTCCTTACTCCACTATTGATGTTTAATCAAAACGAATTTAATGACTGCACGCTTTCAGTTCCTTAACAAAATCCCCTCTCCATTTCCCTACTGCACTCGCTGTTTCTCATAACCCTTAGGCCACAGAAGTAAGAGTGTAAGAAGTGCATTTACTTGTAAAAACGACTTGCATAAAAGTATTTTTTTCTGGACACTTTGCTTTTTAGTTTATTTTATTCATCTGGCTTTACCAATCTAAATATAGATAAGAGCTTCTATTTTCTGCTTTTAGCTGCAGTCCATAACTGCAGTTTTTGTTTTCCTCTACTGGGAGAAAATAGATATAGAAATTCTACAGAAATGTGACAGCCTGTCAAGGTCTGAAGCCAAGGTTGAGCAGTTTTTTATTCAGCACTGTCACACGCATCCTGCTTGATGAAGCAATGTCAAAATTTGGATTTGGAACCCACTTTTTTTTTTTTTCAGGCAAAGCTGTTATGGTCTAGATTGTTCTAAAAATAGCAGAGTCACATTTATTATCAGAAGGTGAAGGTGATCAGCTGGAGTCTTCTGCAGGGATTCAGACTTTGGGCTTGCTACCTCAATTTGCAAACCTCACAATCCAGTGCAGAATGACTTCATATCTTTTGGGCAGAGGGTCCAGGATGGGTTTCCTACAGTAAAAATTTTAAAAAATAAAAATGAAGATTTTCTTCTCTTCACCATAAAGTGGTACGACATCCTTCCTGAGTAATGGAAATCTCTCCAGCAACTCAACTTTCACTTGAAATGCTAATGCAGCACTTTCTTTGCCTGTTGCATATTCTGCTGTCCAGAAGATAGGCATTTTGCATGTGCCTGACAAACTAAAGCCTCATACCAATGTTCACTTACCAGTATAACTGCTTAAATCTCATATACCAGCAAATGTTGTCAGGCTATTTTTGTGGTATATAGGTATCACAGCCAGCTGTGTTTTGGGCAAATGCTCTATGTGTGATTTGCAGTACGATAAGCAATAAATGCAACTAGCAATGGTAGACTCAAAGGATAACTCAGGCTGGAAGGGATCTCTGGAGTTATCCATCCTCCAGTGCAAAACAGGGGAATTGCTGGGGTCAGACACCAGACGTTCAGTCCATGGTAAGTTTGACTGCCTTTCTGTTTTTATGAGGTTTATTGGTACCTTCAGACAAACTTTTAAGGAAGAGTAAAACGACCATTCCTAATGGAAAGGGTGAAGACAGATCAACCATAGATGAGAAACTTCCAGTTTTAAACCAGAACTAAAAAAATGGTCTCTGTAAAAACTGCTCGTTCATCCAGAGCTCCTCAGCAGATCTCAAAAATAATGTGTGAACACGTACACATGCATGTGTACACATGCCAGCATCCTAAAGACATTATCCCACAGGCAGGAGCATGAATTCGCATTCAGGGAATGTGGCAACGCACCAGGGACAAGCAGCAGAAGAAACCAGTCTAATTTTTTATGCTATATTTAAGGCTATTTACTGCCCTGGCAAAACTAGTTCAACTGTTTTGTGTTTATTGCTTTATGAGGTAAAAACTGGCATGCATCTCCGAGTCCCATTGTAAGACTTTTAATAAACATCTTCCAAGCTTTAATATATTCATAATTTAAAATACTCCAGAACAGCATATGGTAAGATTTCTTTTAAGCTTTTTGTTTAGTTTTTACACAAGAAGATGCTAAAAGAAAAGGAAAAATTTAAATTTAGAATAGAGTATAACATAGGAATGTTGCAATGAATAAAAATAATGCTTGAAAGAGGTATAAAACTATGAATACAAAGAAATGCATACCAGGCAATAAACAACTTCAGCCCTACTTCACAATGATACCAGAAGTCAAAACAGGTGAAGTGAAACCAATTCTAAATTAAATATATTAATGATAACAGAGGTACACAATAGGAAAAAAAAAAAAATCTATGAAAGGGCAGTGCTAAGGTTACCTTGGTTGAGTTTAGTATTTAGGTAAGCAATGTGGTACTTCACTCTCAATTTTTAATTTTTTATAAAAACGTATTTTCAATCTACTTACAAAAAGTCCCTCCATCGCTACCCAAATTTTAACCCTCCCATCAACACAATCCTTAAATAGAAAAGCACTGTTTGCAGACACAATAATCAAGTAGCTCTTTTCAGATGTTGTGGACCACAGCCAGGGCTGCAGAAACTCTTCTTTTTTCCCCTCTCGCCTTTAACCTTTTTCAAGCTGGGTTTTGGACTATTCCTGATCTCAAACAACAGCATCTTTAACGGGAAGTTTGTTTTGCTTAATAATATGATGCATATTGAGTGGACTCATGATGACTAAGGAATGGACATGTTGAGCCATGTTCATTCAGAACTGGAAGACACTTCCCTCTCCCCCCCACCCCTCTTCACCCCCTCCCAAATATATGAGGTTGGTTTTGCCTCTTTCATGCTCTGGGAAGCAAGGAAATGTCTCCAATTGAGCCCAGTGGAAATTTTTTGAAAAAATCTGTCCTTTGTTGGAAAGTATTTTTTTATGGAAACAGGCCAAGTTCAACTAAATCATCCTTAGGAAATATTTTTCAGGTCTAGCAAGGAATTGCTTGGTCAAAACACAGCTGGGACCTTCCCCCTCCCCTCCATCTGATTGATAGTAAGGAGGTTTACCCTCTCCTGGAGGCTCTCAGACAACTGCTCAGGATAAGTTTTTGCAATGCCTTAATAGTCCAGCTAATTATATTAGCTACCAATAAATTCTCTGTTGCAGGATCAAGCTTTTCCCACCCATCCTGCCTCGGTTTTTCATTAAAAAAAACCCAAACAAACCAACAAATTTAAGTTTCCATTTCTGTTCCATCATAAAATGTGAGAATTTTTGTAGGATGACAAATCTTCTCCTACTTACCGTCAGTGCATGCAAATGATTTCTCACTTCATAATCAGCCTCATACTGCACAGAAAGGAATTTATCTGCAAAAGCAGCTTTCCTGGAAAAGTAAAATATAGAGTTCAGCATGAACACTGATTTTGGATCAGAAAGTTAATGAACAATTAGAGAAAAGAGGCAAAGATTAACCTGTTGTCTCTTGTTGAAATGCTCCAAGGTGATAGTAGTTGTTGTTGAACCTCTCACAACTATCCATTTTCAAAATTATAATGTGGTTAGTAGCTAACCAGGTCCAGAAGATAGCAGGCCAGGAGCCAAGCTTTGCCTTTATTCTCATGCTGGTATTTATACCTGGAGCCTCTCCTTCCTAGTAGGAGCTACCCCATTTTGTCAGTCTTCAAGATCCACCTGCTGTATCCTGGCTTTCCCCTCCCTTTTCTGCCCTTAATGATTTACTGGAGGGTTGGAGGGAGCAGGGGCTTTCATCAGGTGTTGGCTGGATTGCCAAATTGAGCCCACCCACCTCCCGGGGCCGGGGAGGGGGGGAACCCACCTTTTCAACAGAAACGCTGAAGAGTGGAGTCTGGAGCAAAGCAGTGCTCATGCTGGTTTTGCAGGAGGCCAAGGAAATTTTTTTGGCAACAAATAGAGGCTATGAATGTCATACAAAGGAGAGTTTGTAATGGAGTGATTCGGGCCAATTGGCTGAGATAGTATCGTCTGGACAAGACAGCACACTCCCAGGCCCATTATGGTCTAAAAAGAAGCACCCAGGCCAAAATATGATTGCATCACTTGAACTATGTTTCTTAAATTATAACAGGAAAAAAAAAAAGGTGTTTAAAATGGTACGTATAAGTTGTTTGGGGAACCTAAGACTAAGGAAGTACTAGAGATATTTTATAC
The DNA here is from genome assembly GCA_004320125.1 of Scolopax mira. NCBI lineage: Eukaryota > Metazoa > Chordata > Aves > Charadriiformes > Scolopacidae > Scolopax > Scolopax mira. The sequence continues at coordinate 77,748 of BJBW01004251.1, forward strand.
CATCCTGAAGTGAACTGGGACAAGGACAAAGTTTTTAAAATTCACCCTCTATGCAAAGTAGGATCATTGTCAAGGACAAAAAGTCATGCTGGCAGCACGGTAATAGTGCCTCTGGGAAGCAAAACAAATATATTTAAATTGGCTAGGGGGAAAGAAAAAGCCAACCTGTTTGTTTGTTCTAGACTATTACTCTAACCTTTCTTAAGTAGGCTTGTGAAGATACAATAACCGACCAGTCAACTCTTCTTACCAAGCCCATTTTAGCCAGATGTGGTGTATCTGACACTCCAGGGCGCACAGGCGCAGGTCATGAGGAGCGCAAGCTTTGGCCCACCATCACGGGCTTCCTCCTCCCCCTCATTCCCAGAGGCTGGTGGGAAGCAAAGCAGTGAAGTGCCGGGGGCATCAGGTTGATCATGGACCGGAACCATGCAGTCAACAGGCAAAGTTCAGCCACGGAGCAGCCCATCTGCAGGAAACCAGATGGCCTTTTGTTCAATGGAGACTCAGGCTGCCTGTGTGACTGGAAATGACCTCAGAATTACAAGAAACTTCGGAATATAAACCCCAAAAAAGCTTTTATATGATGTGACGGTCCTTGGGGCTACCACCACTGAGCCACAGTGGGATGGTGGGAACAGCATGGTGTTACAACATGAGAGGGTCACCCCAGCACATCCAAAGTGTAAGAAAGCTCCTGACACCTGCTATACACCTCTCAAAGGACATCTATATAGGACACCAAGTTAAGCACATTATCCAAGGATCAGGCAATAGGAAGGAGGGGAGAGCCAGAAATAAGAGACTTGCTGCTGCCAATCTCAGATGTCATTGCAGCAAAACAGTGCACTGAGAGCCTAACTGGACTGTGTAGATTTAAATTAAACACATTGGGTTTTGACTGGTCATCCAGAAACCTGGAGAAAAGAAGCAGCTCCTGGATTCAGGTGGAAGAGCCCCCTCCTGCTCTTCCTCCACGTCTCCTCAGACACCTCTCCTGTAGCAGAGCTCTCTGCCGGCACAAAGACCTCAAGAAGTTTCCTGTAAAAGCTGTGCAGAACAGCAGGCACACAACTGAACAGACAGCTTTCACTGCTCAGCTCAGTGCCTTCTGAAGAGTGCCACAAGCACACTTGGTGGTGCATCAATGCATGTCACCTCAGTACGCCAAAGGAAACCCAGAAACACCTGTTTTCAGGTGGGAACGTTTTGGAAGAAAGATACGGGAAAGAGTATTGCATTGTGAGCTTTCTCATCATGTTCTGCCGACAGACATATGTTGATAGACATTGCTGTATGGAAAAGCAATTTAGAGTCCTTAAAGCCTTGGCTGGTGTTTATTTTGGCCAAAGGCAATTGGGTAGACCTTGCAAGGACCTGGCCTAATGTGTTTACTTCCATTTGTGGCTCTTATTCATTAAACTCGTTTATGCATAGATTTCTTCTGCATTTAAATACCCGTAGCTCTGTGCCTTCTTGTGTTAATGGGTAACTCCTGGGAGTTAACACCAGTCTGAAGTGGTAAGTGCTTCCGCAATTGCAGGAGAAACACCTCAGCAGCCGTTTGTTAATGGCCGCATACATTCCCAATTGTCCACCTGATGTCGTCAGTTCTCCCACTTCTCCTGTACATGCAGTGCTCCATTAAGTATTACTGTTTATAATGTCATGCCTCCACGGGGAGCAGCTTTTGTGGTCCAGAAACAAAAGAAACAACACAGAACCCCATGCAGAGGACTTCCTTTTCAGAAAGTCACAACATAGCAGAGAAACAAAACATTGGCAATGAAGTGGGTTACTTTCCTTGTGTAGGAAAAAAGAAATATCACAAGGAGGCAGAGTCAAAGATGGAGCAAAGGGAGGTGATGGGGTAATGGGTGGAAGAGGAGAAAGGGAGTGATGAAGAGATAGCATAGGAGAAAAAAGGAGATGGTGAGAGCAAAGAAAAAATGGCAAGGGAAGGGTTTGGGGAGAAAAAGAGAAGGTGTAGCATGAGGCTGGGCAAACAGGCACAGAGCATGAGCAGCCATCAGTGGACAGCAGTTAGTGTCCAGCTGTGTAAGAAGCCTGACATCATGCTCATCCAGGTGCAGGAAGGGGCGGCAGATATGACATCAAGCTCTGGCTGCATCCAAGGACAGCCCCGAGGGGCAGTTGTGCTCACCCAGCATGTCTGCAGGGCCACCGTGAGGCCATGCTTCCTGCCCTCCCTCCACCGCCTCTGCTTTCCAGCTCTTTCCTCTGCTTTTTAGTTTCTTTTTCTTTCCCTTTCACTGAAGAGCCCTTTGTTTTGATTGCACTACCAACGAGGTTTGTCCCCAGAAGATGACAGCTCAGCTCTGACCAGGAAAGTTAGATCATGAAGGCCATGAAGAAACAATTTAGAAATGCCTCTCCCAACAACGGGGGAAAACCACCCCAGATTATGTGTTTGAAATGGTGTTAGAATCCTGGAGGTGCCTGCAATCCCCCACAGAGCTGTTTCATACTTGAATGCTTAGTGTGTGGGACACTCCTCTCCAAGCTCACTATGGAGATTGCCAAAGGATTCAAAGGCTAAGGCCAACTTATCTTTTTAACAGATGTGTTTCTGTCACAACCTAGCCAAATATCTTTCAGATAAAAACCATGTGAGGGGCCTCGAATGTTGTAGTCATTTTCCTATGAGCACAACCGATTTTCCAGCGGCAGAGAACGTCTGGAAAAGCCCTTCATCCTTCTAGGGGTTGGGAGCTCCCTGTCTCCACCAGCAATAGCTCTTCTTTTTGCAGCTCACTGGCAATCCAACTGGGAGAGACATGCTAGAAGAGTTCTGTAAGAAACCCCAAGTTTTTGGAGTCACCGTGCTCCAAGATAGGGCAAAAGGAGACACCAAGGACTAGAAAGAGGAAAGTGGAAATGTTGGTAGGAAATGTTCATTACATTCTGGGTTCTAGAATAGGCTGTAAGTGTTACATGGTGGGCTGCAGAGAAAAAATAATTATGGGCTACTGGCAGGAAACCACATCAGGACGGGGGAAATAGCTTGTGCTGTTCTTATCATAGGTATAGGGCTGGACGGATCCTTGATGTGAAACTGTCTCCAATGCCAGTTTAAGAAGGACAGGCAACTGCTGGAGAGGGTACAGCACAGGGCTACAAAGATGATTAGGGGACTGAAGCATCTCTCTTATGAGGAGAGGCTGAAGGACTTTGGTCTTTTTAGTCTGGAGAAGAGAAGGCTGAGGGGGGATCTGATCAATGCTTATAAATACTTAAAGGGTGTCAAGAGGATGGGGCCAGTCTTTTTTCAGTGGTGCCCAGGGACAGGGCAAGAGGAAATGGGCACAAACTTGAATAGAAGAAGTTCCATCTAAACATGAAGAGGAACTTCTTCACTTTGAGAGTAGCAGAGCCCTGGAAGAGGCTGCCCAGATTGGTGGTGGAGTTTCCTCTGGAGACAGTCCAAACCCACCTGGACACGTTCCTGTGCAACATGCTCTGGGTGGACCTGCTTTGGCAGGGGTGTTGGACTAGATGATCTTTAGAGGTCCCTTCCAACCCCATGTGATTCTGTGATTCTGTCCATCCTTGTGTTATACTGATTATTTGCAAATTCTTCTGATCATTAGAGATCACATTCCAGGAAAGAAAGATTTTGTGTTACAAGCCTATTTGGGGCTGCTTTGGTCTGCTGGCCACTGTGTTCCCACATGATGTCAGGGCTCTTTTTGACAAACCCAAAATTTTTTCCTGCCTGAGGAAGGAGGCAAATGCATGACCCCCCTCCCATCTGATCCTCCTCCTCCTGCTGCTTTAGGAATCCAACCGAGCTGTGACTCAGAAGATTAAAAAAAGAACCTTTTCTCCCCAGTGTACCAGTGGACAGTACTGTGCACCTACGGAGGATGATTCAGAGCATCTTGGATGTCTAAAACCCCTCGATTTTTGGAAAAATCTTCCTAAATTGTCTGAAATTGTAAAGTTTTCTGTTGTTGCCTAAATTACCTATGTCTCGCACTAAAGCACAGTAGAGAGACACACAGACTGAGCCACTTGGCAGTGACAGAATAAGATGAACATTTCATTATTCCTCCTTACATGATGTAGAATAACAACTTTCCTGGCTTTTAGAGGGATTTGAATGTATAGAATAACCAAAAAGGATACAAACTGTAAAGGCATAAACTGTTTCTGTCTTCTTTGGCATTAACGCTCTCATTCAAGCAGGGAGAAACTACCCAGAGTAAGGTATTTTATAATAAGAAGAGTGTAGTCACATCATCATGAGCCAGAAGGACTGTGAAGACTCTGATAAAGTGAAATCCCTCTGGTTTGCAGCCAAAATGCTGCAAAGTGGAGGCTAGGAAGGATTTCTGAAGGTATGCAGACTTAGACAGCTGGGAGCTGCATTGTGATATTTGCAAAGCTTTTTCACTAACACATCTGTCTTTGTCTAGCTCCTGAGCAGTGGCGTAACACCACACCCATTCCAGCATTTTGGAACAGCAGCAATGACTTCTTTTTTCATTCCTGGACCATGACATTGTCTGGCGATTGTTGGTAAAAACGTATGACTTCCAGAAAAATGCAGCTCTACAGACTAATTGTTTTTCCATTGCTTCTCTGCCCATTGAGGTGCAGTGTTAGCGCAGCAGCACCAAGCAGGCTGCAAGCACTGCCATAGGACAAACCAATATCTTTCCTTCAAGTCCACAAAAAAGAAAGCCTTTAGCGACTGTCTTCCCTAAATGAGAAGTACTTCTTATGTATGGACCATACGTAAGAGTATGGACACATTATAAACTCAACTAAACTCAACAAACAAGCACCACAAGTATTCTAACGATGACATCTGAGATGTTTTTAAGACTGCAGCATAAGACTACATATATATGTAACTGTAACCCACTGTTCCTGACCCATTTAATTTCAATGTATTGCATGCATTAATAGTCTGAATTCAAAGAAACTTTAACTTTCATAACTGAGTCATCAGTCTTTTGTGAATCATTAATCCCAAATCTCTTTCTTTTACCAGAAACAGACATCAGGTCTGTCCAACAGAAGGCTTAGGTGTGCGTAAGCAAGTGTAGCAGAACAGACAAGTATGAATCTAAAGTCTGAAACCCATTCAGATGTTCCTTCTTTCACTTATGATAGGAAACCTTATTTCACTGGTATTTATGTGGCATCTCTGCAGTCATCCCACATGCTAAAATGGAATAATCTATAAGTGCTTCTTCATAAACTTAGATCCCTAAACAAAATAGCAAGGTCTAGTTAACTTTTGAAACTCATGATAGAGTAAAAAAAAATTGTTTCCTAGATCATGAGTTTAAATACAGGTGAAGCCATTAGAGACCTAAACTAATTTACTTCCAGGCACTATTACATTGTCTGTCTCTGTGCAGTTCTTCATGTTAGTTTTCTACATGAGCAGTGTCTACATGAACAAGTGCTATTAGGGCAGAGCAATCCTTCAGAGGAAAATTTTGGCAACTGTATTTATTTTCATAAGCACAGATATAGCCTGAAGAGATCCAATCTCAATGTTGGCTGCTAGACAATCTGCAGGAGTAGACAAAAGATCTGTGTGAAAGACACGTGTCACAGAAAAATTAATACAAGCAAGTGAGTCCCTTGGATTTTTTTACCAGTTCCCCCATGACAAAAAGGATTGTGGAAAAAAAAAAAGAAAAGGAAAGGCAAAAAGACGAACATGACAAAAAATATTATAATAATATAATTATAATATATGCAATATATGCCATAAAATATGCCATATATATAATATAATGTAATGTAATATAACGTAATGCAATATAATATAGTTTGGAAGAGAGCAGGCTGGTGGGAGAAACAGGTTTACAGGAAAACTCAAACTGGAGGGGACTTTAGGAGGTCTCTAGTCCAACCTCTGTCTCAAAACAGGTCAGCTCTGGGGTCAGATGAGGTTACCCAGAGCTTGATCCATGACGCAAATACGACCGGATGGCATTTGGAAGGTGACTAGCACTGGAGTAGTCACTGTTTCTCACTACCCAGCTTGAGAGCTACTCAAATGATCTGATGCAATTTTAAAACAAAAGCACACAACTTATAAAACTACGCAACATTTTTCCCGCAGCACACTGGTAAAGCCTAAAGTATAAATAGATTTAATCATTAGTCAGATTAATGGAAGAATTCATTGATTAGTAACGATAAATAGAAACAAGTCAGTATGGTCACCCTTATACTATGGCACTCTGCTAGTGTATCCCTCAATGAGTATGGTGGCTTGACCCTGGCTGGACACCAGGTGCCCACCAAAGTTGATCTTTCACTGTCCCTCTTCAACTGGACAGGGAAGAGGCGATCATAGAATCATAGAATCATCTGGGCCAGAAGGGACCTTCAAAGGTCATCTAGTCCGACCCCCCAGCAGTCACAGGGACACCCCCAACTAGACCAGGTTGCCCAGGGCCTTGTCGAGCCTCACCTTGAATGTCTCCAGGGAAAGGGCCTCAACCACCTCCCTGGGCAACCTCTTCCAGTGCTCCACCACCCACGATATATATCCACAATATAACAAAAGGTTTGTGGGTTGAGATAAGGACAGGAAGGTCACTCAGAAATTACTATCACAGGCAAACAGGCTCAACTTTGGGAAATTAGTCTCATTTATCAGAGCAGGATACCGAGAAATAAAATAGAATCTTAAAAATCACCTTCCCCCCACCCCGTGACCCTTGTGACAGCAAAGAACCAACCCTGAGATGTGAACAAAAGAAAAATCCTGCTAAAAAGAATGACTGGTATTGATAAAGAACCGACAAATGTGGGTGTCCAAAACATCCACTATTCTGATCACCCAAAAGCTGTTTTCAAAGGCAGAGAAGCAAAGGCTAACACCATCACCACACTTGCAGCAGTTTCATTTGTCAAGGATGCTGTCTACTTGTTTGCAAACATTCTCTCCCTGGATGAAACTAACCCTCCAGCCCCATACCCTAGGGAAAGTCCATTTTATGCCACCAGGTTTTTAGAGAAACTCACATTAGCTCACACAAAACTTTACACATACGTATTTTTAATGGTTTAATGTGTTTACAAAAGTATTGTATATGGTGATGGGCTGTAAAACTTTGCAATAACCTGCCAAGGGAAATTTCAGAAATATTCTCATCTGAGTCATCTCCATGGAGGTCATAAAATGGAGAAAGCCTTTGAAATGAGTTGCTGGCTCTGGGATGGAAAAAGCCACCACCACCCTGCCACTTACACACCCCAGTAGACAAATAAGATCTTTCCCATCATTTACTATTGTTTTTCTGTTGTCACAGAACTGCACTATTGACTCAACCTTGTTCTATGGCCCAGAGACAAGACTACCACATTCAACACATTAAAACTCAGCATTTCCATTTGCAGAGATTTTCAACATTTTCAGCTTGCGTTCAACTTGGTTGTTGCAATTCAAAGAAAAACAGGTTTTCAAGATTTCGTGTATAGTACAAATTCTCTAAAAATTGCTTTCAGAAAGACATCATCAGGAATAATGTATAAATAATAGTGGCTGGGATCAGTAGCTGTTGAAAGATGTATTTCATCATCTTGTTGCTATGGACATGCAGTAATATTGCAACTCTACACTCTCTCATGAGAAGACTTGCTACAAAAAAATTAATTTAAATTCCTATTCACATCCTAGTAACCCACAGCTCACAAGGAAGTGAGTTTTAGGAAGCTGTTCTGACATTGATCAAGAAACTCTATATTCTTGCATACAAATAAACATTGTGCAATATCTGTATCTCACAGTTTTCCTGATTAGAATTTATTTCCAGTTTTCAAAGATACTGAGCCATCTTCTAATAGTCCCCTGCCTGAACATATATCAATGGATAAACAACATTGTCTAATTTCCAGTATTTATATGGTTAGCTGTGCACATGGAAGTTAATTCAGTTCTCTGTATCTGAGAAGTTAAAAGAAATAAGACCCTAGGAGTATATGAAAACATATGAATTATCTGTCCAAGAATCACATGCTCAAAAACTTAAAGAACCAAAATAAAATGTTTAAAGGAACTCGCTCCCCCAAGAGGTGGAAGGTAACAGCACAGAAAATCCTTTAATTCTTTAATCTGTTCAATGCTTGAGCACATCCTTCTTTGAATATACCTTGTTTCAATGCAATGGAAATAAAAATATCACACACCAAGTAGCAGTACAGGACTGATTACCTTGAAAAGGAACCTTGCAAAGCCATGAACTATTATCTTCTGCTCTCCTCAGATTTTCGGCACTTATCTAGTGAATCACAGATTATGTATATAAACAAGGATGAATTCGTTTACCAGAGTGTATGCAAATAAAGTCTCTTTTTCTTTAATTTGCCATTAAACACAGCATGTAAAGGTCACCATAGCCATAGAAAAATTGCCCAGGGATCTGCTCAGACCCAGACCTGCAGAATATCAACAGCATCATCTAATCATATAAGAGTTAAACTCTGCTTCTAGTATAAACACTTTTAAAAACTTTTTTTTTACGTGTAAGCAAAGTTTCCTATGTTTCTTCACTTCTATAAACATCAATGGCAGCTATAAATACTCTCTTCTGGCAACTCACGATTACAGTAGCACTACTTACAAGTGAACACTCATCCAAATATCATCCTGGATATTTGGCAGGATTAATAGCCAGGTAAAGAGCTGAAGACACAGTGCTTTCCCAGTAAAATGAGAAAACAGAAATTCAAGAATCACAATGTGGTCTTAGAACACAGAAGGAGATATCTGCCTTTACACTTTTTCTCTCTTCAAAACTGAAAGCAAATTCTCACAAAAATAGGAAACGTGATTTGGGGATGCAGTAACAAATGTCAGCCTCATTCTAGACTGAGCTCCAAACCAAGGCAGCATACAGAACTGGGAGCAGGGACAGGCTACAAGGGAAGAACTTGGCAACATGGCCCAGGTGTGCAGGGATGGCATCAGGAAGGTCATAGTTCGCCTCAAGCTGAGACTTGCAAGGGCAGTGAGAAGAGTTCCTACACTTGCACAGGCAGTAAAAGGCTGAACAAGAAAAATGTGGGTCCTCAGCTGAGTGGGGTAAATGATTTAGGGACAGTTGATGCAGATGGGGATGAGGTAGTCAGTGCCTCCTTTGTCTTGCTGTTCACCAGGAAGGTCTCCCAGGCTCCTGAGCTTAGAGACAAGGTTCATGGTTGAGAGGATCTGCAAGTGGTGGAAGAGAATCAAGTCGGGGTCTCTTGAGAAACCTTAGACCATATAAATTAGAAGCAAAACTCACTCTTATTTGGAGTTGATTTGTGTTTTCTTTTTTTTTTTTTTTTTTAAATGAAAGTGGGAATACATTCAGATATAAGAGAAGTATCGCTAGGCTTTTAACTAGGGAGTTAGCAAAAGAAAGTGTTTTGTTGGGCTGTAATCAGTCATCAGATTTATGAGGAAAATCCTGATTTCAAAATAGTGCAGAAAGGTTGGCCACGCTGACAATAATCAAAGAAATTAAAAGGAATAAAAGCAGTAAAAGAAAAAATGCAAAGCATTTTGCAGTGCACAGCAGCCATTGAACAAACAGCCCCGTCCAAAGCTCTGACAGTACAACGCAGAAGGAACAGTGTGAACAGCTTAGCAGACTGGAAAGAACATTTCACTTCCATGGATCTGCCTCTCAGGCCCTTCGACCAGCAGAAAAGTCATTGTGTTCAAGAGAATTTCTGTTTGCTTACATATGCTATAATTAGGCTCAAAAAGATTTAAGTAATTTCCAGTATTTCCATCATTCTAACACAAATCTTTGCAGGACGACAATCTGCTGGAGAGCCATTGAGGAAGCATTTGGTGGTATCAAAGTGCCATTGACAACTTGGCTAATGACATGCCAGTTTGAGAGCTATTTGTTCATTATGGCACTTTTGTAAAAGTGTGCTATTTTAGCTGACTTACAGCTGGGAATAAAACTAATTCTTTTGGGTGGAGAATAAATGACACCAGCTAAGATACCTTCCTTACTTGAGTTTACTTTAGAATGTTTACAGCTCAAGAATATACCTGAATGCCTCATATATCTAAAATATTTTGAAATATATGATCTAGCTAGATTTAGGGGCAGCCACAAATGGAAAAAATCTATTCAAAGGTGGCAGCAAGGGCAGCAGAGCATCCCCACTGACCAGGGTGCTGTCCCACCACACCTGAGGAGGTTGAGCAGAACACACCTAGTGGCCAGGTCAAAAAGTCCTAAGTTTTTAATTAAATATTTCAGGTCCCAAGTATTTCAATTAAACTCAGTCACGCTGATATTAAACCTGAAAAATGCTTTTCAGCTTGACCTAAAACTTTTTCAAACTTTTAAGAAATCTGTATGTGTAACAGCTATGCTGATAAACACGTTCCCAGTGGCAACATCCTGAGGACTCTGAAACATCCACATTAGCAAAGCTGCCTAGCAGTCCTTTCTTAAACATTATTCCAATTCAAACTGACTAACTAACTTAAGGAAAATACAGTCTTATTCTTGGCAGTCCAATTTTAAATATACAGTTCAAGTGAATTAATTGATTTTTAAGAAGGATTTGAATGGACCATGAACTTCACCAACTCTTTCACAATTTACTTAAGCAATATGTCAGCGTTATAAAAAGTTGCAATCAGAAGAATGAATTTTATTTTAATTTTGTTGCCTTGAGCGGTATGTTGCAATGTGTTTCACACTGTAACACTTCCTGTTCCATTAGCTACTGTAAATCACTTCAATTTTGTTTGTATTGTGTATAAGAAACATTTTTCATGCATAATAGTTCTACAAATGGCATTGAAACAGGAGAATTTCACTTTATTCCTTGGACAGTTACTGACAACAATAAAACTGACTATAAAAAAGAATAAATAAAAATACTTTGATCATCTCCATGGTCTTAGGGAATCTCTTTTTCTTTTATGTCTTGGTTCATCCTTGAAGACTTTAGGAAGGACAATAGAAATAGTGGAATGAAGTTATGGCCTCTGAATCTGCAGTCTTAAGATAAACTAGATTTGTTTTGTGTCAGAGAAGAACCTGATCTTGAAAAGAAGCTCAGAAGAAAAAAAAAAAAGAAAGAAAGAAAGAATATTGTCTCAAGAAGGAATAATTCAGCCTGGGGGTCCTATTGCCTGGCACAGAGAGGAAAGCCCATATCCACAAAGCAGATCCTGACATGCTTCCCATCTCTCCTCCTACCAACCATTGGTGCACTCACCAAGACCTTGATTATCTTAAGGGGGATTCTTCATATTATGACACAAAAACCATAGCAGAACATTTTAGCACATAATTTTTGTTTCCTAAGAATCTACACAATCTACTTAAGAGACCAGCAGAATAGCGACAATGGATTTGGGGCCAAAACACATCATCTCTCATATAAACAAGGATTATTTAAACAAGGAATTGATTTTAGAAACAGATGTTACAATGGCAATTTGGACAGGAATAACTGACCCAAACCTCACCACTCTGGACAGAAGGAAGGTACAACGTGCCACACATTGCCCAGGGAGGCTGTGCCATCTCCATCCTTGGAGGTTTATAAGACCCAACTGGATCAAGCCCTGAGCAGCTTTGTTTGACCCAAAAGCTGAACTACTTTGAGCAGGAGGTTGGACAGGGACCTCCTGAAGTCACTTCCAGCCTGATATATGTGACCCTATGCCACGGAATAGTGTGACCCTATGCCACGGAAATTGTACTTTTTGCATACATTAGTCAGCAAACATAGTATATCACTAATCTTTGACACAATTTTTTAGACCTCTGCACTTATGCAAAGACATTTCACTGCAGGAGGCATGATCCATGAGATCTAGTAGGATCATCACACTGACGACATGAACAGTTTCCTCACAGTTACACAACCAGTGACTTAACAAAGAATTACACACTGTAAATTCTTTCATCTTCATGAATGAAATACTAGTATTCTTGGATTAACTGTATTTTTCCCATGACAAAATGTAGTCACTGTTAAGATGTGTTAACCTATGTCACAGTACTAAGTGCAACTACTGTTGATCATGTAGTTATTAGTATTGTTTTAATTATGCATCCATTTTCATTGCAATTGAAAAAAAAAAACAAATAGCTGTATAAAGGTCAGATCCTGTTTTGCAGCAGATGACAGCTCTGATCCAAACAGTTACACTTGATTCCATTGTTATAACCAGCTTTGTATGGGAATATGATCTGGAGAAGCCTTTACAGATGATGGAGAAAAAGAAATATTGAAATTGCAACCAGAAGAATTCCTCTGATCTCTGAGAGCAGGAAGAGCAGCCCCATGATGCCTATTGCAAAATGTCCATCTACCATGATGGGGCAACACTACATGCCATCAGCCCTGTGATGAATCCTGTGCAAGATTCTTCATCCACCTCAAGGTTAGCACTCAGCCCTAGATCCATGTAGAAATGCTCAATAATTGACATTATCATTAGAGTCTGGTGGTATTTTTGCAAAACTATTAAATACCTCCTCACTGTACAGCTCACTATTTCATTGCAACTAGCAAACTAATTCTCCCTGTTACGAGTGAGCAGAGGAGAGACGATCATGATATGTCATCACCTACTGCAACCACATTCTGAAAAAGGGATGCCCACGCTACAACTAAAAGTATCACCGAGGCCCAGAAATCTTTGCATCCTTTTTCTTTGCTATGAAAATCTCCTTTGACCAAGTTCATAGGCTTAAAACAGACAGAGCAGAGCAGCAGAACTTGATGCAACTTAAGTCCAGCTCCACCAAGGCTCACGAGCAGTAGTATCAAGCCCACATGGGGTCGTTATCAAGCTCAAATTACACAAGAGAACAAACTGATTAATTATGCTGGTTTGCATCATATCCCTCACTCTGCCCTTCCTCTCAGATCCTTTCTAATAAAATGCTAGAAGTATTTTCTTGTTGATGAACACGCTGTTCTGAACCCTGCAGTTGCACTTATTTTCAGAGTTTTTGATAAGATACATAGAAGTGTTTCATAAAACCCAAATCTTTCAGTAGGTCCTTCACGTTGTTCAGTAAATTTAGTGGATAATTTTGTTCCTAGAGGCAAGGCATGAAAATGTTAAAAGTGATCCTTTCCTAATATCTGTATTCAATCAAGTTAGTCATATCATTAAATGCTGAACTTGCACAGCAAGTTCTCCACATAAATAAAAGTGAAATAAATCATTTCCCCTATCTCTATTCTTAACGAGAGCAGACAGTGCAGAGCAATGCAAGTGACTTCGGCCTTTTCAGCAACTTTTATACCTGTGTGTTGCTGGTGCTTGACAATCAAATACATTGATGTTTGACCAAGGCTGCGTCACTTCAACTTTCCTAAATACAGAAAACCACAATAGGCTGGTTTTATTATTAAAACCTTCACTGTCTCTTAAAGCAAATTAGGATCAGGTTTTAAACATACCCCTCTGTGAATCTAAGTATAAAAGAGCCAAACAGTACCCTGAATGGAATCAACTGAATAACTAATGGGATTTAAAGACCCTCAACTCTCTCCATAGGTTATCTACTATACTTTGCCATTATACGGAGTAAACTTTTTCTATCCATTCACCAGGGTATGGGGAATAATAGCAAATAGGTGGCCACTTTCAGTGTCTGGGACTGTGGAACAGTGATCAACAGGCAGGTGAAAGCTGGCTGAAATCACCTGGCTGATGCAGATTTTAACAGGATTTTGGGAGAGCTGAGTCTCTATTCATCATCTCTGCTTGCAGAAAGCACGTCCCATTGTTACCATTTTGCAGAAATATAAACAGTTCCTGGACACCCTGAGAGCATGTGAGCAGTGACTAGAAAAAGGGGAACCCCTAAATTTCTTTGACCTACAGGCGGAGAGGTTGGTTTTCTTGGCTGGTCAAGGGGCTGACGCAAGATGCCTGAATCACGCGTGCGTTGGCAGCCCACTATTGCTCTGCTATGCAAAGCACTGCTACATGCCTAACACACTCACAGGGGCATTTGCCAGGGCTGATGGGGTTTTGCAAGCCTTCTTCTCCCACGGCGGGGAGAGGAAACAGCTGCTTTCCTTCAGCTTTTAACCTGCTGTGAGTGGGAACGCAGGGAAAAGACAGGGAAAGCAAGCAGAGGCTGTTGGGCTTTGTTGGGCAGAAACCACCGTCATGGGTCGGTGAGCAAAGGCAGGACATTGGCAGTGGCACAGACAGTGGCACTGGCTGTTGGACAGACTGTCATATGGCCTAGAACATACTCTAAAAGAACATCCCTGTCTAAGAGACAGAGGCCTCTAAACGGGCATTCTATGGACTGATCCTGGCTGAAAAAGCCACAGACTAACGTTGTGCATTGGGAGACCCATCTGGAGAGGTTGTTTTTGACACAGAACCTCAGATAAGCCTCCTACATGACCCTCAGAGTTTAAATCCTCACACATTTCCTTGAAAAGTGAACACCAAACCACATTACAAAGGTTATTTCCAAAAGGCTCTAGTAGTACCTTTTATTTAAGCTTTCTGTTTGAGAGATCAGCAAGATAGATCTGAAGGATCAGGGGAAGATGCTTTTTAGTAAGTCAGATACCTCTAGCACTACTGAATTTGTCACCAAACCAGTTGCTGCATGGACCAGCAGCAGTCAGTGGAAGCCATTGTGCTGAGACCCCAAATACATTCTGTGGAAATTTTCTATATTTTGAAGAATTGTCTCCTGAAGGCTGAAGCGGCTGAAGTGGTGGTTTCTGTGAGTCAATCAACATGAAACCTTTTGCACTGGATGAGTAGAAAAGTCATCAAGAAGGGATGTGCCGAGCCCCTTTCTCTCCCACCAGGAATGGGAAAGTCCATACAGCATCCGCCTGTCTCCCTGTACAGGCACAGCAGGAACACAGGAACAGCCCTCACTGGGGACAAGAAGTTTCACCTTTTTTCCACAGTTTCCACAGAAAAAAAAGCAAACTTTTTTTCATGCAAGGAAAATTTCTTGTGAGTGACTGCCACCGCAAAACTTTGTATAAGATACTGATGTTGTAATCCTACGCTTTACCTCAAGCTTAACCCAAAATTTCTGGAAGTTTACTGTAAATGCAGTGGTGGGGAAGCACATACACCTTAGCTGACATGTTGCCAAGAAAAAGGGGAAAACCACTATTAGTAAGTGAAGGATAATTGTTGGAAACTGCTGAGGTTCATGCAAATTTTTTCAAATAGGAAGAATGTCCCTTTATAGCAGAGGTCTTTTAAAACATTTACTGAGACTGAACTCTGAAATAGAAGTTATGCCATGTGTTTCCAGGGGAAAATGTCCAATTTTCAGTCCCCAGAGGAGGCTTTTTTCTATCTATCAAAAAGTGACAATACATTCAGCACATTAGACAACCATTTGACTCAAAAGTTTACAGCCAAGTGTAGAATTCAACCAGCAACCTCTCCCCATCGCTGACTACAACTGTTGAGAAAGGAAGTTATGAAACTAAAGAAGGTGCTTTGGGTTTCTGCCTTCAAACTCCGTATTCAAACTGTATCAAAGTTAGAGAATATGAACTAATCAAATCAAAAGAGGTTTTGCATGGGGCACTATACAATAAGAAATCTGCTGCTACATACTATCAATCAGCACTGTTGAATAAGACCACTGCATTGCCAAATACACATGAAAAGTGCTATTCAGATTTCACCCTCCCTGTACTAGATCAGATTAGATCACAAACTAGATTTGTGCTTGGGATTGCTCCAACTCACCTGCAGGACCTTGCACTTGGCTTTGTTGAATTTCATGAGCTTCACACGGGCCCACCTCTCCAGCCTTTCAACGTCGCTCTGAAGAGCATCCCTTCCCTCCAGTGTGTTCACAGCTCCACACAGGTTGGTGTCATTGGTGGACTTGCTGAGGGTGCACTCAATCCCACTGTCCACATCTCTGAAAAAGGTATTAAACAGCACTGGTCCTGGTACTGACCGCAGAGGAACACCACTATTGAGCCATTGACCACAACCCTTTGACTATGGCCATCCAGCCAGTTCCTTATCTACCAAGTGGTCCATCCATCAAACCCATACCTTTACAATTTAGAGACCAGGACGTTGTGTGGGACATTGTCAAACCCTTTGCATACGTCCAGGTAAATGACATCTGTTGCTCTCTCCTTATCCACCAATGCTGAAGTACCATCTTCCAGCCACGCTGAAATAGAAGAAAATAAATATCAGGTAGCGTGACCCAATTCCATAACAGCTGGCATAGACAAGTGACCAGAGCAATGAAAACCTGAAGACCTCTCTAATTATGCGATCTGATTCATATAGTACATGTGCAGTGTGAGCTGAAGAGAAAACTTCTGTGCTTCCAAGACATTCATCATCATCTACCTATTAAACCAAACAGGATTGTCAGGCTATACTGACTGCACTTCCCTGATCCTAAATTGCTCACCTTGTGCTAGGTTTAAGCTGTGACTCAAAAGGTATACAATGACTTCCTAGATGCTGAAAACCTAAAAATGGGGAGAGGTCAAATGATCCTACATCTGAGTGCTGTTATCTGGCTGTGGACAGGGTGGCTCAACCTGGCAAGGCCTAAAAACAGCAAGGTAGTTTGGGTAGAGCATGGAAAAAGCTTGTGGGACATGAAACACCAGTCACACCTACACAGATAATGATTTGCCACAAGCCCTCATTGTCCAAATTGGTTCAAAGCTTCCTGCACCAAAATTTTCAGAGCCTCCAAACTCCCTGGTCTTGGAAATTCATGGACAGGAACAAGACCAGCCAGTCATTTTCAGCCACCAATAATAGCTCTCTTCCAAGAACTGTAGAGCCTGTCCGGTCCAGTTCTACTCTATTCTGAGAACTGGACACCCTTACTGGTCCAGTTCAACCTCTCTTCCAAGAACTGGAAACCCTTAACTGATTTAATACTACCTCTCTCCTGAGAATTGGATACCTTAACTGGTCAGACTGGAAAGCAGTATGATTCCCAGTCTCCCAGTCATCACCTTGACAGCTTTCCCAAAAAAACAGGCTGTGGTCACTGAGATTCCCAGTGGCTCCCTCTCCCAAGGCAGGTAACCAGGCAGGTTTACCTGGCACCAGGCAAAACCCTGGGTGCCTTGGCCATTAGTTCCTCAGAAATGACATATTTTCCTGAATAATTTTTTGTGTCAGGAACTTAATATCATGCCTCCCTTCTCCATTATGGATTTCTTCAGTTGAGATAAATCACAGGATGTCTTCCATCTGTCTTTGACAGGAGTATTCTAGTTTTTCCTCCATTTTTTTTTTGCCTTGAAAGTAGAGACACTCTTTTGAAGACATGCCCATATTCCATATTTGTATGCCGTAAAAGGGATAGCTTCCACAACTGCCTTGTGTTGAATGAGAACTAAAATCAGAGGAAGCTGTATGATCTGCAATATGAAATATGTGTTGAGTAGCTTTGCAGAGTCCAAAAAGCAACAGCTTACTTTTCTGCCTGATAAGAAAGAAGATAAACCTGGGCAGGATGTGGTTTCTCTCCACCTCCTTTCAGGAGATATAAACTTTGTAAAACAAAGCCCAGAACTCTTACACTAAGGAAAACATCCAAAAGCCCCAAGAAATCTGAGGGAAATCCCAAGGAAACAAACAAACAAAACCCCTTTTTTGTTAATGAGACATTTCATTAGCAAGTTTTGTGCAACACTCCTACCATATCTGTCCTTGACTACGTCTGACTCAGAGGCACTACACTTTTTCAGAGGATTTGGGTATGCCTGCCCTCTGAAAAGTGAAATAGAGAAGTATGCTTCAGTGTTCAGTGCTTATTTTAATAACAACCATGGTGAAATAACCCTGCAGACACTAAAATGCTCTTTGACTAGCATTATCTCAAATTTGTCATGGGAAAGGAGCAAACCAATGTGACTCATAATGTCATTTACTATTTGTTACCTTTCTTTATTTAATTCAGAACAGGGTTAAGCTTCTCATCTGTATATGTTTAACATGCCGTATGAATGCACGCAAGCATGACAAATAATCTCATTTAACCTAGGACAAAAAGGAATTTGTAATGATGGATGATTTTACATTTCACATCTACTAACATAACTTCAACCCAGTAGAGCCAAACCATGCATCATGACTGAAAGGCAACATCAAAATCAAAATCTGCAGCCTGGGCAGTGCTGTGTCTTGTTGGAAGAGACCTTACTCTTCTCTTCCTGGGATTTTAGAGTGCTCTGGAAACAAATGATTATAAAATGAGCTACCACTGATTTTAGGTGTCTCATTCAACTTCAGAGTGCTAATAAATATTCATGAGAGAGGAAAGTGTTATACTAATTTTACTTTCAGGGTTTCTAGGAATAGCATGACTGACTATGATCAGGAAGACAGACAAAAACTCAAAATGTTCTAAAAAATTTCTGTAACACTCAATGGTTTTAGGATCAGCTTGTTACGAAAGGAAGGGGACCTTTGAAAAGAATGGTATTCTTTTTAATGAAATCACCTTTTTCTACTGTATTTCTGGCATTTTCTGTTTTCTAAAAGTGATTTTACCAATTAAACACAATTTAAGGGTTAAAATGGTGGAGGAAAGAGAAGACAGACACTGAAACAGACATAAGGAATTTCCAATTATTCTACCTACTTGGAAAAATATTTTTAAAACATCATCCCCTGACACAATTCCACCTTAAATAAGTCCAGTGAGTCTGATAATAATTTCAAATAAATAAATGAACTTCCTGTTTGAGAAAATCTGAGGTCAAGATATCATTTGCCCTTTTACAGTATCCTGAAAACATTAACCTTTATACATAAAAAAGGAAATTCATCAAAATATGCAGCATCCAGAAGGAGGAAACTATTTTTCAACTCTCATCAAATTATACATTAGTCATAATAACATACACAGAAGAGGAAATTCAGGAACTGAAACTGCACTTCAGTATTCCAAACTGATACACTTCAAGTTTCTGATCAGTCACTGGGTTTGGCTGATTCCCTGTCTCCTTTCAAACTGAAGATAGAAGTTATGGAGTTTGCTTTATTTGTGGGTTGGGGTTCCATTTAAAGCAAGTATTTAAATATAATTATGGACCAAAACCACCTTGTGACAAAACAAACTGATTTTGGCAGATCCAGAAACAGATTTTGTTTTTATTTTCTGTAGCTACTAAGACACAGAAATACAACTCACCCAATCCTGCTTCAAAAAAGCGCAAATAGCAGAGTTTCAACAAGCTGCCTTGTTGTGATCTAGATCAAGGCTGTAGACACAAGCAGGTTTGATTGGACAGGTCCAGAAGAATTGGCTGTCTAGGAACATGAGTCAACTTGCAGGGTCTATACTGCTTGAGAGCCTGTCCAAAACTGATAAAAAATACAATCACTATGTAAATACAAGTTGTAACAACCATGAAGCTCAGATTTACCGGAGAAGGATAACTAGATCACTTTATTTCTCAACTACCAGAAAACATGATTCACACATTCACACGAGACACATTGTGCATCATTGTTAGCTAGAGAGTTTAGAGACAGACCCTCCTGTGACACTCACTCCCAAAGCCCCACCAAAAATTATGTAGCTGAGACTTCATTTTTTTCCCCATAAAGACTCATCACATGTTTATTCACGGCTGCAGGCTCCACCTAGACTGCATATCAGTGGGAGGTGGATACATTAGAGGAGGTGATGATGTGTGCCAAGCACACAGTACCACAGGATGGGAAGGATCTGGTGGCACAAGCTGCATCTACAACTTTCCAAACTTCCTATGGGGCTTCACTGGAGCATCCTACCAAATTTATGGAGGCCTACTCTCCACCAGCCACCAAGTTGCATGTGGCAGGAAAGGGCAGAAAAGATACTGTCAGAGCAGCAGGAAATAATTAGACATGAACTTCATCATACAATGAAGGTTTGACCACTCACCCAGTCCATGCCTCCAGTGTCAGCCTCAGGACTCTTGGCCCTATAAGCAAGTATGAAGGGATGGGCTGTGGCTTTTGGCAAATGGTGTGGGGCCAGGCTGGAGGAGGAAGGTGAATCAAGAACCCTTTGTCTTAGTTCTAGAAAGATTTAGTTAACCTGTATGTACTGTGTTGTTATATTCAGGTGCATATGGCACATCCCATTTAATACGTAAGATATGAAAGCAAGGTTTTTAAAGGCTAGCAGAATCTCTGATATTTTATCTGCACTAGAAACTATCATACACATAGCAACTTCGGTTTGTTCTGTGCCTCAAACGGTATTTTTTTCAGAGAAAGTTAATTAAAAAGCAATTTAAATGATAAGGAATTAAGACAGTTTAACCCACCACAAAAATCAGCATTTGACCCACAAAGGAGGAAGAGCTCCAATAGTGAGATGTTAAGCTTTACCATGCCTGACTCCAGCGTTTCAGCCCACATGTGAAATGAGAAAAGTTCAGGTCTCTGTTTCCCAGATACATACCCAGCATCTCCCTAGGTGACAGATATTCAGCATATCCATATATTTTCCTACTGTCCCTCTCTTCTTTCTTTCTTCCCCCATTTCAAACAGAAACAACTCAGGTAATCTGCTTTCCTAGATGTCTCCTGTCCAGAGAGGCAAAAAGCACATGCTTTCCATCAGTCTTGAATGAAAAGCATTGAGCTTCTTGCCAGAAGGAGTGCCGGAGACAGCGAGATGGATTTCTGCATGGAGAAGGATGTGAAGTTCAAGCCCTGGGGCAAAACAGAAGTTTTTGTTCCAGTGAGACAAGTTTAGTTATTACAGGCTCTCATAAATTATAAGAAAAGTGCAGCTCTATAACCACAGTTTTAAGAGTGTCTCTTTGCAAAGAACTCAAAGCGGCTGTCTGGCAAGCAGAAGTGGTTGAAGTGGTCAGTGCGCACCAGAAGATACTCAGACACCTCGAAGAAATGGACCATTAGTAAACACACTGGGTGGGATGCAAATCACCTATCTTTATCAGTGCAAAAGTTAAACAATTTGGTCATCCCGGCTCCATGTATGGTCAACAGATAAGAGATGGATGCGTTCAGAGGATGAGTCATCTTATTCAGAGACAGATGTTCAAGATGTGTGGTATGAGCCTCGTTTAGACAAGACTTACTTTCAGATGGCTAAACTTAGACTAAATTAATTCTGCCTAAGCATTATCTCATCCCAAACCTGTGGAGTCTTGCCTTTCTTACCTCAAGACTGCAGGAGATGTGCTCAAATTCATAGGTTAGTATTTCATCATCACTGAATAATCTGTTCACAGTCCAGTCTTAATTCCATTCATGCCACATGCCATTTACCATTGGTGAATTAGTTATCCTGAAGACTTCTGAGGCAAATACAAAATTCCCCTTTTCTACATCAGCATACACCAAACTGAACTTAATTTCCAGGAATATTGACTATCTTAATGAATCTAGATTAAGATATTTAGGAAGCATATATTTTGTTCAATTCTGCAATTAGCACAAATTTTAAACCCACTAATAACCATTAGCTGGATCACCCAGGATTCAGTATCACTTTCCTCCAATAAAAAAAAAAACAACCAAAAAACCAAACTGCTGGAGGAGTCGGTCAGTTTCAAGACTGGGTGAATATTTTCATGTACGTTCCTGGCCCCGTCAACAGTGATAAGGGATCAGCATTCTCCTCACTGCCTCAGTAAACAAAATGTCCTTATATTGAACCCAACTATTTAATGAAAATTGTTTATTTCAGTGAACTGCCCTCAAAGCAAACACAGCCCAGGGAGCCTCACAGCTTTGAAGCTCCATGACCCAGTAGAGAGCTCACCCTCTTCCAAATGAAAAAGGAGAGGAACGACTTGGGGGGTGGAGAGAAGGAAGAAGGAAATTTTATTATTTTCTATTCTTCATTTAATAAATAATAAAATCTCCTTCAAAGGTCTTAGCTTTCCATGGAAGAGAATGTCTGTGCTTTAACCCAAATCTCATGGACATTTTGATGTGTGAGTGGATGAGGTGCTCCAGCCCAGCCAGACACTTCTCCTGCAGCAAGCTTGTTTGAAGGAATGTGAGGTTTCATTATAAAATTTAGTTTCTTTAGCACAACCAATTTAATATAGAACTGAGAAAATACCAGTGCTTATTATTCACTTTAACCACTGACTACTTTATAGGAGGCCTCCCAGGAGATGAAAGCAAGTCTTCAGTAAAAAGAAGCGACAGAGGTTTGCTTTCTCTCTGTTCCTTTGGGAGTCTCTGCCGAGTTGCATGATTACAGTAAGAAATACCCCTGAGAAGAGCAGAGGCTGCTAAGCAGAGGCTGTCTGCACACTGACACAAAAGGAGGGTGGTTTTCATAGAATCATAGAATCATCTGGGCCGGAAGGGACCTTCAAAGGTCATCTAGTCCGACCCCCCTGCAGTCACAGGGACACCTCCAACTAGACCAGGTTGCCCAGGGCCTCGTTGAGCCTCATCTTGAATGCCTCCAGGGAAGGGGCCTCAACCACCTCCCTGGGCAACCTCTTCCCGTGCTCCACCACCCTCTTTGGAAAGAACTTAATCTCCAATCTAAATCTGCTTTTCTTCAGTTTAAACCCATTGCCCCTCATCCTGTCACTGCAGGTCTTTGTAAATAGGCTCTCCCCAGACTTCCTGTAGCCCCCTCAGGTACTGGAAGGCTGCTATTAGGTCTCCCCAGAGCTTCCTCTTCTCCAGGCTGAACAACCCCAGCTCCCTCAGCCTGTCCTCATAGCAGAGGTGCTGCAACCTCTGAGCATTTTTGTGGCCCTCTTCTAGACCCGCTCTATCAGGTCCATGTCCTTCTTCTATTGAGGGCTCCAGACCTGCACACAGTGCTCCAGGTGAGGTCTCACCAGAGCAGAGCAAAGTAGGAGAATCACTTCTCTGGACCTGCTGGTGACCCTTCTTGTGATGCAGCCCAGGATGTGATTGGCCTTCTGGGCTGCAAGTGCCCACTGCCTGCTCATGACCAGATCTCAGGGAACTTTATATGGCACCAGGTGTGCTAGCAGCAGACGGAGCAACACCTGTCTCAGAGGGGGAGAAAGATACTGACAAGTATTTTTCCCCCATTAAAAGCTGGCAGTGGGGGCACATACTGCAGTGCCACATGCAGAAAATAAGAAATACAACTCTTCTTGACATGGCTTACACCTATCTCTTTACCCCTCAAGATAACCAGAAGTATTTTGGGGTTTAAGGACACCTGTGCCACTAGGAAATAGCTTTCACCCCCCTAATTAAAAGTAGACTTCAGTCATGACACCAAGCACACCGAGAACCAGAGCTGCGTATCGAAGTCATGATGGATCACGCTGAGCACTGAAGAGAGAAAGCACGGCTGCTCCCACTCATCCTCAAGGTGTGGCCAGGTCAAATGCACAATACCATGCAAAGTTCAGATCCGTTTCACTAAGTTATCCTCCCTTTTTAACATCCCAGCCTTTGCAAGGTCTCCTGACTCCGGCACTCAGTGTGTGCAAGCCAAAATCTGGCTGGTAGTGACGACTGCAATTTCTCATCTGAGCACGTAGGTGAATCCGCCTGGTAATTGGGAAATTGTTTCAGTGAACAGACAACAAAATCTTATTTTAATTTTGCTCAGAGCAATTAAGGAAATGGGTTAATTGTATAAAATTAATTAATAGTGCTTGAATCATTAAAATCTCTGTTAGGAGCATCAATACAGCTATTGTATTTCACATCTTTTCATTGCTTCCCTCTCTGGGGGAAAAAAACCAAAAATTAAGTATGATACAAATGGCCAAAAAAAATAAACTATCTAGTGCCAGAAAAAAAAAATTAGTTCTGGAACTAAGCTTTTGAGGAAAATAATTTGAGGAAAATTTATCTTAGGTCAGATTTGACAATAAGAGTAAGCAGCAACCGGAAGGCACTGCACTGCTGAACTTCAGGGCTACTCCGACTTTCCCAGCTCTGCTCTTTGTTTGCTCAAATTACAACCCTGTCAAAACCCACGCACGCTCATGTCGATGCCTCCATCTGTACCTCTTCAAAGCATTATTTTTTGCCTTCTCGCTTTCCTTCCACCTTTCATGGCCTCAAGCCCAAAGCATCATGTTGTTTATTCTGCCTTTCCCTCACGCCTTTTCCTTTTTAATTCTTTTTTCACTAAAAGAATGCACGCAGGCTGAGAAACAGACTTTCTCAGATGAGTTCAGATTCTCTGCCAAGGGCTGGCTGCTGCCAGCTGAAGAAGAATTTTCTCCTACTCATTTTCGCATCAGCTGGTCTGCGAGTAACTCAATGACCAAAACACCCACTGCCAGAGGAATTACAAGGAGAACCCCTATTTTATCATCTTGCTCGTTACAACAAACAAACAAACAAGCACGCACGGGTGAGCTGTATATTAAAACTGGTCAGACCCAGTTTGCTTCCCCTATGAAACGGATGCTGTTGCAGTCATAGGGTTGCTGCACAGACAGCCATGCACGTACCGTATGCCTGCCTGCTCTGCCTTCCCACAATCACATCACACCCCCTCCCTGGGCGTGGAGGCTCTCACGTTGCCCATACGAGTAATGAATTAAGGAAACCCCAAGTTTCCTTTGCCTGCTAAGGAATGGGTTTTCAGTAGTGCCTGCTGCATCACAAGGACCAAATAAACTCACACACACACACACCCCTCCTCCCCCGCTTCTGCATTATTCACATGTCATGCCAGAGGTTCCTGGGGGTCTCCAAGCATCTTGCAATTTAATTAATAAAAAATTACAATCAGGTGACAACAGCAAGAAAAGACGAGGGGAAAAAGGGCAGAGGGATGACAAGTTTCTCTTAGGCAAATGTCCCCTTAAGGAAACACTTCTCTGCTAAACTAAAGATGCTTAGATCTATAAAGCTCACTTGAGCATCAAAATATTTGCTTATTCCCCCAACGCAGACGTGAATTTACTTATATCACATGCTTTGTGGCAAGGACAGGCTTCTTGGAAAAGGGGTGAACTGAGTAGGTGAACACTCATGGGTGACCATCATGCACAGTAAGAATGCTCATCCTGTTCTCTTGCAGTGAATGTAAAAGCAAGCACCCATTTTTCAGCAGTTAACATAGAAACACATCCATTAGAATAAGCAGTTCATTTCACTGTAAATAAAAAGCACACTATACGTTAATATATGCTTATGTTTTGAGGTCCCAGATGAGCAGGCACAGCTGAACTTGCCTGAGGAAGTGGAGGCTGAAAAGCACCTCTTTGGACATTTGAGAAGTCTGGTGGATCTCATCCCATCTCCTGTGAGAGATTTTGGAAGAACTGGTGAATGGTAAGCTCTTCCCTAGTTCTGGATGTATCCCCCAAGCTAACAAAATTGCCAGCATCATCAGTCCCAAATCTAAAAATCACTTAATTGCTGTAGTAGTACTAACACCTGCAGTTGATTATGGTACACCAATTGGTGATAACTTCACACTACAGCCTTTTACAAGCTTCAAACATACCAACTATGAATGCTCCTGGCAAAAAACATAGAGCCTCCTTCTTAACAAAACTGCAGACACAAAGAACTCCTGTAATTTGGTTCAAATCTTTAAAAAAGTCATTATACACCCTGAAGTAAAAAAATGGCAACAACATTTAGAAGCCAGGGTTTTTATTCTACTGCAACCATAACTATAGGGAAACTTCCTATCATAGGTCCTGCAGTTGCTAATAAACTAATTTCTGATGAGGAGAAAGCATAGATGAAGTAAAAACCAAACAACAGCAGAAACCCAAAACAGATAGACTATAAAAGTTTTATTCATGGAGGAGAGCAAGGAGCTTGCAAGAGCTACCCTCATTGGAAGTGAGGAACCAGATACATAAGGAAAGGGAATGGTGCTTATTTCCTAAGGGATGCTCAGTCCAAGATGGCTAGACTGCTCCCTCCCACTGCCCCAAGCTATGATCAATTTTACTCAAATAATTTGACAGATGCTGTTCCAACTTATTCTTAAAAACTTCAGCAGTGGAGACACCACACCCTTAGACCCATGCTTTGCTTTCATCAGAGAAATGCAGTGGTGTTTCCTACTGGAAATTCAACCCTCAACTTCTTGCTCTATTGCCTGTGGCCAGAAAGAAACAGCTCATTCCCTTAATCCCTGCAAGAGACTTTTTCAGACTAGAGGACATCCTTCTTTCCTCCAGACTCCACAAACCTGTCCTTCATAAAACACAACTTAAAACTAAGTCTACCGAACAAAGCCCATAAAATATAGCTTAGAAAAGCAGGACTATAGTTACAGATTCAGGATCCTCCATAACTGTTGAAAAAATTCTTGGTTCAAAAAACTCTAAAAGCAAGGTGTAAACTATTCCACTTTGCCATTTTTCTTTGGTGATCAAAGTTCTCCAGATGTTGCTCATTCTTACCAACATCCTCTCTACTCTGACTGAGACAGGCTTTCTTAGAATCACTCGGCCAAAACATCCAGAGCACCCCAAATATGAAGGCCCCTATCCACCAGACGACACCTAATGCAGCACCAGGAGTCAGCCAAGAAGCCAATTTGGTACACAACTCAGGAAATCAGCCATCAGTGCCAGGATATGGGTCCGACAATAGTACCAGAGCAAAGGACATGCCCCTCCACAACAGGACTTCATAATCCTTTTGTCTTCTCCAATCCTTACCCCTAGAAACACAGGAATTTTCAGATCTCAACTAATTGGCACACCCATGATCATACTCAAACCAAGCCTGAAGCTCCAGGGCTGAGCTGAAATGGAGCCCTGGGGCCACAGGCAGGGGTGCGAGAGGCCTCAGCTGAGGCAACCCAGCACCCCAACACACACTACATGTAAACATATTTGTTAGCTGTTAAATTCAGATTTTACAGGTATTTCCACTCTTCTCGGTATCATCTGGGTTATTTTAACTTGAATATCCCATCTGTGTTACTGATTATAGCACCCTATAAAATCTTTCTTTTTCTGAAAGGATTTTCTGCACCCACAAATATAATTTTAATTTTATTTGGCTTGTCTGTTAAAATTCATCAATGTTAACACTTAAATCACAAAATAAGAGCTGCACTTAAGGTGAAACAAAGCTTTCAGGAAACAAAATGCTTCCGTTTAGGAAATTTTTTTTAAAAGATCATGTGGAACAGCAAGCTTAATAATATGCTTTGCTGCATTATTATTTACCGTGCTTTAGTCTCACAAGCAGTTTTACTGGCTGACTTGTCTTCAAACTCTGAGCTGTTCTGAAATCACCCCACGCTTCTAGAGGGCTCATAAAACTTTAAGCCAGCAGGTTCATATTCCATAAAAATCAAAACTGCTTTGAAGCACTGTGGGATCAGGTCTTCTTTATCCATCACCTCCTTGTGACCCAGGCTGGCAGCATCCATCCTGATCATCCCCTTTCAATGGGTATTTGAAAAAGGGGGGCAAGATGGAATATTAAATGATTCTTAGCAATTTACTACGTATTTTACTTTATTTTAGTGTTAGATTCATCTAAGTTCTAGACAAATGCCATGATCACCCTGGAAATAAGTCAGGAAAATAAACAAGATGCAAACAAAATACAGGTTGTATAGAGGGCCTGGGGGCCAAGATACTGGGAAAAAAAAAAAACCAAAACCGAAACACTCTTGTGAAGACAGCATGATTCAATATTTGGACTAAGTAGGCTTCAGAAAGGAAAGGAAAAATATTACCTACAATGAAATCTACATGAAAGTTAGTTGATGTCACTCATAAACCTAAAACCTGTGTGCCGAAAGGCATGCAAAAAAGAGCAAGCTCAGAGACCCGGCACAGAGCCTGGATTGCCCCCAGTGAAATAGCTGTTAGATTAGAAGCAAGGCTGGCCAAAAAATGGGGATTTTGTCTTATGAAAATAACACAAGGTTTTGTGTTTGAATGTGCCTGCATGTGTACATGTGCGTGTCCAGCTCTGTTTGCATGTGGGCCAGTGTAGCTGCCCCCTGAAAAGGCAACGCACCCACAACCGTGGGCACCTCTCACTTGAGATGGTTGACTGGGTTGTTGGGAGGTCACTCTTCCTTTCTATTGGCAGTGGGGATAGGAACTTTCTTCTCTTCTTTTTTATATGCAAAGGGAATGAAATACACCTTCCAGTTGCCATCAATTGCATATTATTGAAAAATAATATATTTTTTTTATATTCCTACATAAACTTAACGCATCGTACAGCCCAGAGGGTCTGTCAGGAGCCAGGTGGCTTTTGCCTGTCCATTCATGTTTCATCTTGGTGGAAGGCTTTTTTTACTTCCCCCGCAGCTGCTCACGGACAAAGAAGGTACACGCTCCCAAAATCTCCATCCAGCCCCCGTGCACATCTGGGGAGCATGGCTGGATCTCATCCAGGGAGCACGTATAGTCATGGTTCTCCCATGGTGTGACCACAGGGTTCAGCTCACTTTTGAGGCACTTCCTGAGGAAGCTGCAAAGGACATATTCATGAAAACTAAGCATCATTGAAAAAAAATCTCCCCCATTTTTTCCCTCCAGAAGCCATGTGCTGCCTGCTCAGCTGTGCAACACAAACAGTTGCTCACCAACATGTGGACAAATACTCAGGAGAAAATGAAACTTCTCCAACTTGTTCGAGTTGAGCACAGTAATTATTGTGAAAAAGGTGAATTTCTTATACAATGAGAAAGCTTTCCATGTCTAAGTTCTGAGAAGTGGTTATGAATAAAATGTTTCTCAGAAAGATTTCCTGAGCAGTACTGCATTCTGGAGAAGCTAGGGTGGAGGTCAGGGTTGCGTAAAGGTTTTGTGCCACAGAATCTCCCTAATACCCTAAAAGCCAGGATTGCTTTCCTGGCCTTAGTGCTGCTCTGCACTGTAAATCCCCCAAAATCACTTCCTCCTCATTCCCCAGCTTCCAAGTTGTGACATGGAGAGACACCGGACTTCCTTGCAGACCTATGGGGACCTACACACTGGTGGTACCCAAGTGCCACCACACAAAGATGGGTGGATGGATGGATGGATGGATCCCTCATCCTTAGCCACTTTGAGGGTGGCAGAGCACTGGAAGAGGCTGCCCAGGGAGGTGATGGAGTCTCCTTCTCTGGAGACATTCAAAACCTACCTGGACAAGTTCCTGTGCAACCTTCTCTAGGTGGACCTGCTTTGGCAGGGGGGTTGGTCCAGATGATCTCCAGAGGTCCCTTCCAACCCTATATCACTCTGTGATTCTGTGACCAGCACAGGAGCTAGGTAAACTTTCCATGTTCCCAATCATAGCTTCCAAGTTACAACATTGCCCAAACTCTCCATCACTCTGCAGCACTACAACTTGCACCACTCATGTTGCTCAGAGGAATACACCTTATACACAAGGGATTTTGCATTAGCCTCTTTAAAACTCTGAAAGTCAAATCACAGAGTTACTGTTCGTCCTGTTACAACTACGCCAACGATTATGGCATCTCTTGTTCTGCACTGGTTCTCCTCTGCTGGGGGTCCCTGAATAACCCCTTCCTGTCACTAGTTGTCAGCTAAGAATTATGGGCGTGTGACACCACACTGCATTGTGAAGCTGAGGAAATGCTACAGCAAACCAAGGAGTAGTCATCTGGTCTGTGGAACATTGCTTTTGTAACAGGACAAGCTGAAAACAAGGTCTGGGCAGGCCGTGTCAGACTCAGATGAGGCTGAAAGGTCAGTCGGCACTTAGCGCAAAGTCTGTTACGAGCAGAGGCAACCACATGTTTAACTGGGCTACAAGAGCTCGTAGGATCAAAAGGCCCTTGCAGGAAATTCCCAATTAAAAATTCTCTCACTGACTCATTACTCAATACTGTATTTAAAGGCCAGAGGGGAAAGGCGCTGGGGCTGTTCCCATCAGGCTTCGTCTGCAACCAACAGAGGTCTTAAGAATTTCTGTTTCAGAGAAAACATGTTGTTTTGCTCTTTACAAATCAGAATAACAGAGAGCCATTAAATATAGGCATTATGTGGGGTTTTTTGTTTTGTGTTTTAATATTCTTTTATTTTAATCTTAATTATGTGTGTTGAGTAGTATGTGATGTATCAGCCAAAGGCACAAAAAGAAACTCTTCAGATGTTAAAGATACTCTGTTGGCTGCATTATTGCGTAAAAACCTACATAAATCAAAAAAGGAGAGTATTAAAGCACATGATCATAATAATGAGAGAAATAAAATTTCATTGGTCCCACCAATACTTTGTACAGAAAATAAAAAATTTGAATGTGAGGAATGAGTAAATTGAACTCCACCTTTTCAGTCACATATGAGAGTTATATAACCTTTTTTTTTTCTTCCACAAATATTTTCCCCAGAGGAACAACGCAAAAAATATGCAGAAAAAAAAAAAAAAACCCAAAGGAAAAATTAATCAAGACAGTTTCCCACAAAGCAATTATTTCAGCACTAACTTCTTGGCTGGGTTTTGAGGTGGGGTTGTTAGCAGCCCTAGTGTTGCCTTGCTGGCACATGCACCCTGATGTTTTGCCACAGCTACCCCGTGCCCTTCCCCATAATACTCCACGCCATGGCCAACACACGCCAGCCCTGGCTCATCATCAAGCATCGTTGGTGGGATTGGGCTGGTGAAGAGGCAAGCTCTGGACCACCCCAATCCCCAGTGTCTTCTTCCCTGTGTGTTCACCACCTTCCATGGCCTCTCTCCCTCCACTGAGAACGTCCCTGCCTAGGATGCAAGCCCTGCCAGAAAGTTGCAGGAGGGCAGGGTTAGCATCAGAAGCTATAATTAAACTTCAGAGCTCTGTGACACCACTCTCTAAGCATGTCTGACAAGAACGCCACCGCGGGTCCTCCAGTGTGGAGTGTCTGTAGATGGATATTTCCAATGGTGCCTCGGAGCATGACGAGGTTGTGTGGTGGAGAGCCCTGCTGACATGCACGGCCCTTCAGCAAACCCCTGTCATTATGGGCTGCCGACACTGTGAAGTCAGTGCAATGCTGCAGGGGGGTTATTTTATTTATTTATCCTACTATTATTTTTTTTTATTATTATTTGCAAAGGGAGAGTATGAGTCTGTCAGGGAACACGAGGTATGGTTTGCAAGCATGGAGCAAGGGAGGACAGCCAACCCAAGTTAGCCCAGGACATGCCTCAAAACATTTTGTAGAGATGTGTGAGGCCATTCTTACTTGTAATTATGGTTTTTTTGCATTTATGTTTAGATCCCTTGTTGCTCTCTGTTTTTTTTCATGTCTTGGACCAGCTGGGCAGGTGGATGCAGCTCTTTGTATGCGCAGTGAAAGGAAAATGCCAGACTTCGAGGCATATAAATACACATAAGTTTTGGTGTTTCTAAAGCTTGCCTGAAATACTTTGAGGGGAAAAAAGGCATCAGTCATCATGTTTCATTCATAAATGGCTCTTTTCTGGAGAGAGTTGGCAGAGGAGTGAAATAGGTTCATGGAATACATGTATCAGTTTCTTTACTTGCTTCCACATAGCAAATACATTTTATGCATTTTTATGCATAATTTAAAAAATATATAAAAATTTTAATTTTTATGCCTATTTTGACTCATTTTTCATGCTTCTCTGAGCCTACGCACCTCTTCCTAGTCGACCTGAATCAACCAGGAAATCTTGCTGAAAAATACCCATCCCCTGGAAAGTCTCAGCATTTCCCACATTATTCTGGACAAACATCATCCCACCCCTGTGCTTCTCTCTCCATCCCCCCTCACAGCCCCAGCAACAAGACTTGTGAAAATGCAAATAAGGCCATCAGGAAAGACAGCTTGTTTTCAGATCATGTTTTGTGTGAAGTTTGCAGTTTAAATTTATCCGATTTCTCCCTCTTGTACGTGCTACCCTGCTAAAATTTGGAAATTATAATGCGCAATCATTTGTAAGGGAGATAAAAATCACACATAAAGGAGGTACTTTTTAGGAATGTAAGTGAAACAGAGGCAGGAAAGTGAGAGAATATAAAATACATATTAAAAAAATAAAATAAATCGTTCTCAGTACTTATTTTCTAGATTGAGATGGTGTAAATACCGGCTTAAGTACCTGGTGGCCTCAGAGGGTAGAGGTAACTGTGCAATTCAACACAAGAAATAAGTCTCTACTGCAAATGCTGTGCATCTCTGCACCATGCAGTCTGCAATCGCTTGTACACACACCATGTAGCCAGTACATCATCATCCCACCATGAAAGTACTTTTCCCTGTGTCCCTGTGGCCACACCACACTATTTAGAAAGGCAGACACTGGCGTAACAGCCAGACATGGCATGGTGGCTCTGGACTGGAGGCACATGGGCTTCTCTGCAAGGGGTAATGGCACTTCCCTCAAACCACAGGCTGGAGTCTGAGGGTACAATTATGAAAATGTTTTGTCATCTTCAGTTCTGACCTTGGCTGGGAATAGCCCACATTACGGAACTGAAAGTGAGTGATGAAAAAAAATAATCAAAATCATCAATAACATTTCATCATTCTTAGCAGAGAGGGTATATTTTTCAAAACAGCTTACTGCCCCTGGCAATTGAAGCTCAGACTGAATAACTCCCATGACAGTTTATCTCTTCCTAACTGCCTTGTTTTTGCAGGTCAGGTTGCCTGCAGGACACAGGCATCCTGGAGGACCACGGCAAGTACTCAAGACTAGCAGCTGCCATGCATTGAACTGTCTTGGGACTGTCAGAGAGGCTGATAAAGAGAAAATAAGTTTTCTACTTTATTTTCTTTGTTGGAAGGACCATTCACACACTAACAAGTAGCAAAATCTGATCAGAGAAGAGAGAAACTTCAGGATGCCAAGAAGCCAGCTTCCTAGAAATCAGGGGAACAAGCATTTCCCCTTCTATAACATGGCCACAGAAGAGAAGTTGGCTGGACAACGTTTTGGGGAAAGAAATGCCTCAGACTATGTGAGCCTCATGAGGTTTTGGATAGAGGTAGCACCAGAATCCTTACGAAGCTGTATTTTTCTGCAGTCAACAGCAATTCTGGCTGTGATATTCCACCCAACTCCTTTTCTCCCTTTCATACTTCAGCAACTGTTGATTCTTTCGCATTCTCTGACTTTCTCTCACTTGGGATACACCACAGCTCTTGAACTGTCTCATCTCCTGGTATCTTCCCCCAGTGTAGCCTGCAATAAGCATCCATTAAATCAAGAAAACTAGCCCTGGAGCAGACTAGGAAGTTTCAGAAATCCCTGCTTCTAGATGATTAGTCAAGAACCTGCAGCAAAAGAGTGAACTTGTTGGTGTCATGACCAAATTCTGCACTTGCTCCTCCACATGTGCTTGTGGAACATGGTACGAACAAATTTCCAGGTAGATGCCAGAGTGCCACCTGGATGAGGAACATGGATTAAAGAAGACCCATGGGTCTTATAGGCATATGAAAAAGGTATACATGTCTCAGACTCCAGCTTGCTCCTCCCTACACCACTGTTCATGTTCCCAAATAGACAGGAAAGCATATAGAAACACTGCCTATGTGAAGATACAGTAAGTTAGGAGAGTTGTTTCCCTGCTTTCCCTCCTTACTTAAAAAAGGCTCTTTGCTTCTTGCCCACCTTCATTCCCTATTTCTTTACACTTTATGTTGCTCTGTGCAATGGGTTGTGGGGAGGAGGGGCGGGTTGTGAGAGCTCTTCGTTTTCACTGTTCCTGAACAACTAAAAATAGAATATTCCTGCCCCGATATGAGCAAGAACCTGTTAAATCACAGAGATTTGAGTAATACAGTTGCAGGATCTGGTATCCATTTCCTATGAGTGCAGGAAGCCTTTTTTTTTTTAAAGCCTTCCAATATTTTATCTGTTAAACATGAGAATGCCACTCTTGAATCACGCTGGGGTTGAGGCAAAATAAACAATCTCTTACATAAAGTAAGAAAGTCCAGAGGGAAAGCTAGCGTGAGTAGAAAGCAAACTTCCTTGTTATGCAACTCATCTTGCCTAACCTTTTAAAATTCCTTAAGAACCAAAGTCAAAATGCAGGATGCAGAATGATCTTATTTCCTGTTGAACATTTACTCTCTCCAGCCCCACAAGAGCTGTGTGTGGCTGATCATCAGTGCAGTCCGGTACTTCATGCATGCACAGCACTCAATAGCATACAGCCGTGTCAACATGGATTTAATGGTGTCACCATTTTAACACCTTTTCCTTCTCTCCTCCCAGAAAGTTGAACAACTTCACTGTTCGTTTTTTGGTTGTGTTTTTTTTTTTTTCCTTAAGTGAGGTACATTGCTTGCAGACGTCTCTGTGAGCCAATTGAGCAAATTTGCTTACAAAGATAGTGTTACTGAATCAAGTGTGAGGAGTGACAATCTCTTTTCAAAGCTGGTTAGTACGTGTCTGCACACCGAGTTTCTTGCAGGCAGACACATGCTTTCAACCACCACTCACCTACTGCCAAAAATAGACAGATTGCAAGCACATTTCCAGCACCACATTGCAGAGCTGGGTTAAAGTCAGGAGCAGCATGGTATTTGTCTCAGTAACAGGAGGATCTGTGAGAAGCAGGGCTGAGGCAATACTGTCTCAGTCCAAAGCAAGGTGCTGCCCATGCCTGGAAGCATCTTACCTGTTAGGATAGAGCATCTCCCTGGCTCTGCTGAGTTTCCAGCAGCATGTTCCATCAGCAGCATTCTAGCCTCTAATTTGAGAAAGTAAAAATACAGTCTGGCACGCCACCCTTGAAAGACAGCCCACCCAGCTATTATGCCAAAGCTAGTTAGTACTTATACTTTCTCTGAAAACAGGTCACCAAGTACTCTGCAGCATTACACAGTGTGGGACTGTGTATCCACATGAGATGTCAGGAAACTCACTAAAATGAGAACTTAGTTCTATGCAGAAGAACCACATTTCTGTAATTCACAAAACCTTCCTTAAAGCTATCGATTTCCTTTTTCATGCATTAAGCAATGATATGAGAAGTCCTTTAGTTCTCCTGTGATGTCCTCTACAAGCCAACCACCCTACTGAAGCCTGAAACTCGTAACAAAGTCAAATGAAGCTCTTGTGATGGAATGACCTTAAAAAGCTACATGAAAAGCAAATCTTCTAACTCTAGGTGAAGAAGAAAACAGCCTTCCTTGGTATTTTAATACCTATATAACCACAGCTAGAAACTTATAGACTGTAGGTTATGTGCATGGCCTCACAAGCCAGCTGAAAAAAAATGATGTTTAATAATCAAAAAGTTTAAACTCTAAATTCAAAGGGAGGAAATGGCAACAGTAATTTGCTAGAACAGTTCCAAGCTCCAATTCAGAAAATGCAATTTGCCTTTCACTGTGATTAAAAAAAAAATAGTTGGATATCTTTCTCCACAAGACTTTCATCACCGGGCAAAGTGTTCATCATAATCTACTTCACTTTTCTCTGTAACAAGTTGACATGGAGTCCCCCTGGTTGGCTAGCCCAGAAAGTGCTTTCCCATTAAAAGCTTTGGTCCAAGCCATTGAAGCGCATGAAAGTGAACATCTACCTCAGACTATGTTTTACTGACCAGGAAACTGGCCTTGGACTAGATAACAAAAATGGTGACAAGACCACACCACAATTCCTGTAACAACTGTGTTCTTCTTGGGATCATAATGGAGTTCATCCTCATGTTCCCAAGCTCCTCGAGGGACAGAAATAGTATGGTCTGTCTGCGCTAAAGTTTCTTAAATATTCCCCGATTTATGCAGACCTTTGCCTACCTACACCCCTCATGCTGGGGCACTCCCTTGTTGACAACCCCCAGGAAGAATGTCATTTCATCTTGCTCAGAGAGTCCTTTTTCAACTAAATGTCAGATTTTTTTTCAATTCCCGGCATCAATAAGCTCTTTTACTTTGAAAAACGAGGTCAGGAGAACAGAAAGGCCCCCAGACACAACTCACTATTTCAGACCATTTTGTGGGTTCTTCGGTTCCTCTGGCAGAAAACCACTCTAATTAAGTGTTAGGAGTCTGATGAAGAAACCTTTCCCCACACCAGACAAAGGAGTCTTCACTTGCCTCTTTCTTTCACTGTTTGACAATGCACCAAAGTCACAACATAAAAAGCCTTGGAATTTTCCAACATTTCTGTGTCCTTTAAAGGCAAGAGCTTTTTAGGAAAAAAAAAAATTACTTTAATCCCCCGACATTCAAAATGCAGCTGGAGGAATAATTTTTACCAGTTTCTTTCCAGCAAGCATCTTGTGCCAATGGCGTTTTTGGAGGAAAAAAGGAGCACAGAAGATTAAATAGATATTAATTGAGATTAAATAGATATTTGCTGTTGTAACATTAGAAACCCAACCTTAACTTGCTGCCTCTTGTCTGGCTGGCTTATCAGAATTATTTAGGCAATTATGCTATAAAAGGTAGCTAAGAGAAGGGGCTTGCTTTCTGCTTTCTTTGTTGGGTTGTGGTTTTTTGTTTGTTCGTTTGTTTTTTACTGTTCTCACTTTGGAGGCATTTCCAGAACTTTTTCTCAACAACTGGGAATGGGTTCATAAACTCTTAGAAGAGAAAAGGTGGATGACAGTCTGCCTAATTCATGGATGTCAGGTGTAACAACTCTTCACACATGATGGCTTTTGTAGACACCCCATGACTTTGCACTCCAACTTGTCACAATTCCCTTTTCATTTCATAGCACTCACAACAGAACAGCTTGACAAGTTGGGCTGTCACCAGCTCCTCAGGAACAACAAGGCTTCTTGTGAAATTTTTTAACAGCCCTAGAAATACATCCCCTCTTTGGTTTCTCTTCTGCCTTTTGAAGTTTCTTTCCTCAGTCTGAAAATTCATGTTCATGTCAAGGTTGGCCTCAAGCCAGGAAGCATGGCAGGGAGGATGGACAGTGTTACAGCACTGTGACACTTTAAAATTTTCCAGATTTTGTTCAAAAGTGTAAGCCTATTTTGGTTCAAAAGAGAAGCCCGCTTACAGTCTCTGACACCCTTGCTATCATACACACCTTAATCTTCAACAATAGTCTTCATGAATTTGACAAAAGGTCTAACAAAAATCCATAAATATGAACATAAAAATAACTGGAACATATTTAAAATTTCCTAGCAGTTCCAACAGAAAAACAACTTATCAAAGCAGTCTTTTAACCAAAATTTGAGAATCTTGAGGAAGGGTGGAGGTGGGGGAATCGGTTCTAAGTTAGTCTTAATGGTCAAAAGAGCTTCCCCACCAGGGTTATCGCTCCAGCAACAGCCAGCTTTTAGGTATTTGCCTGCCAGTCTATCCCAAACTTTCTGCAGGAGCTGTTCCAAAATGTTTCACTGCTTAAGCATCCTGTGAAGTAAGAATTATTCCTTTTATACTGTGAATTTATACTTTCCATATTCCATGTAAGGACAGTAACTAAGGGACTGTGTACTCACTCAGTTTTTCTTTAATCCACCTACTTTACCACAGTCAGAGCCACATTAGCAGTAGAAATGAACCAAAAGATAGAGCATGTGTTTAGGATACAGAGATTTGACATTCAATTCCATGCCTACATAACACCAGAAAATTCCAAACCTGTTTGTTGCATCCTTAGATGGAGGATGAATTTTTTCAAATGCAAAAATTTGCAAGAGATAGGAAAATGGACGCCTCTCTCCTGAATCTTCATGACCAGACACAGACAACTACAAAGATTCAGTCAAATCCTCAATCTGAAATACAACGGAGACAAATGACAAGCCTGAGAGAACAAAAACTTAAGTGTTTCCACCCTGAGGTCATAGCTCAATTTGTTAATTAACACTGTGTTTGCATCCAGGGACTCTCTCCCACGCTGCAGCCTTCTGATTCGTTATCCCATTGATTGACAGTTCCTTTATGGTCCTTATTTTACCATGGAATATCTTTTACTATTAACTATGTATTGGCATGAAGCATATGCTACTGATAATAAATTGGTCTGTATTTAATAGGAGTGATAATATTTGGTTTTGGTGAAATGCAATGAACTTCCAGCCCCATCTATTGGTGTAAAAGATGTTATTTAAGTGACATTTGAGAGTTGACGTAAATACCAAGAGTGGAAGAACACATAATGAAGGAATACAAGATGATCTTTAAGATCCCTTCAAACTCTAACCTCTCTATGATTCTCTGATTCCATAAGATTATATTTTATGGATTAAAGCATTTAAAAAGCATTTTAAAGACAAAGTCAGGCTACATATCAATTGCCCCTCAGTTGTGATGTCCAGTACCCAGGACATGTGATGATGTTGGCCATATTGATTTTCAGTATGATTTAGAGTTCTAATAATAAAATCAGCTACCTTATAAACTAATAATCTAGAGATTGCCTAGCTCTTATACCAGAAAAACTAAGCTACTTGAAGAAAAAAGGAAGCCCTGGATGCAATTGGTTAGGAATGCTTGGTAAAGCAAATTAGATCCAGGCTTCATATAGAGATTGTAGATGCCCCATCCCTGGAAACCTTTCAAGGCCAGGTTGGATGGGGCTCTGACTAATCTGATCTAGTTGAAGATGACCCTGCTCATTGCAGGGAAGTTGGACTAGACAGCCTTTAAAGGTCCCTTCCAAATCAAGCCATTCTATGATTCTATGGAAATTTAAAATCTTTTTTTAGAATACATATTTCCAGACATGACACCTGTGTCTTGCTTCTGAGTTGTACAAAAGAGCACCAGACTTGTTGCTCCTCTGTGGTCACAGAGCTCCTCTGTGGTTCCTGGAGGACAGCAGAGGCCACACCATGGAGAGAATATCAAAGCGGACATATACACGTCCTGACAAAATTAACTTGTTCTTTCTCCCTGCAGAGACCTCAAGAGTACCAGTTCCTATTGCCATTCAAATAAATTTGTCCTCTGAAAGGTCTTACATCATATTTATCCTCCAAATAGCCATCTGGCAACAGTGTTCTGCCCTTGACTTACTGACTTAATTTCATCACTATCAAACAACTTCTGGTTTGCATTTTCAAAGCAGAAGTTCATTCCAATGGAACTTAGAAGTTCTTCAGGGGAAACTACTGAAAGTAACCTCTTTGCAAAACGATCTGCCCAAGATTTAATCTTCCTCTATTACAATTACTTCTGTTTCATGAGAAAAACCTCATAAAATTGTTACAATTGATGCTAGTTCAAAACACACATTAATTAAAGACTGAAGGAATATTTCTATTCATAATACTTTTGTAATGCAAGGTCTATCTCTTGAACTGCAAGCAACTAAAAATAGCAAAACAAAAAACCTTTGGGGCAAGTATTGCCTCTGAAGTATAAACATCTTCAGTTTTTATTCAACACTCAGAATTCCTCTGCTCTAACCACCTTCTGCTTATAAGGCAAGGAGCCAATAGAAAACAGATTTGTAATTAAAATCCTTGGGATTCATGCAGTCAAGCTATTTATTAATATCATCTTTGTCAGACATTGAGTTAGCACAAGGATACCACTGTTCAAGCTTTATCACCATATCTTTTATATCTTCTGTTTGCATTTAACTCTTCCAACCATTTCAAAATTTATAAGCTAATGAGAATTATTTTATTAGTGGAGAATTAAGGTGTCACACAAATATTTTGTCTTAAAAGTCTAATCTTTTCATATTTCTGAAGAGCTTCTTTTTTTCTATTTCTTTTATGTGTGGGAATTTCAGAAATGCTTATTCAGTTTATTATTTTATTTTTCTTGGAATTTTTCTAAAAATTAAAGCCTTTTCCAATAAATTGGAAACCTTATTTTTCTTTTACATTTTATTAAGAGATTTCCAACCAATTTGAAATCAATACACCGATATTTTGTTAACAAAGCGGAATCTGTTTCCAGTTACAAATACTACCTAAAAATGCATAATGGAAATGTAACTCTGCACAAATGAAAAGAGAAAGTCATAAAACATAAAACTTCTCAGATTAGATAAAAATTAAATTGAAAGGGAGGTAAGGCTGATAATCTAAAACCATAACTTTGTGTGAAAGTTGCTACCCCAAAAGTAAGCAAAATAAAATAAGGAGATATAAATTAAATACCTAAAATACATAAATGAAATAAATTTCTTTATTATAAAGAAATAGATTTAAAGTTTTTTTTAACACAAAATTCACACATGGTAAAGTATAAAAAAAGAATCTGTCTCCTGAGAAATTTTACTTACGGTTGTGTTTGAGGCACAAAACCTCAGTCCCAAATCTCATAGACATATATGAAGTATTTTCCACATTTTTCCATCTTATGGTTTTGGGTTGTTTTGGTGTACAGACTTCCAGTTTTGATATACAGTAAGTACTTCCAACAAACTTCCATCAGTTTCAAAAAAAAGTGCTAACAAGGAAAAAATTTGAAAGTTTTACTTGCTAATGCTAAAATAAAATTTTACTTGCTATATGCTCAAGATGTTATTGATATATTTATAGATCATATATATAGATAGATACATATATAGACATCATATAGCAATAGCAGAAAAATAATGTAAAAAAAATAATCTACTGTTTAAACTGTTCTATAACTTAAGACAACCACAAATAGACTAGCAGTGATTGAATCAAAATTTGATCCCAGTTCTCTATGCTTTATAAATATGACTGACATTTGGATTGAAGCATTCACACTGAAACCTTTATTAGGCATCTGTAGTGAAACTTCAGCTCCCAGCGATGCCCAGGGAAAGCCCTGTCTCAGAGTTTTAAGAAGAAAATAATCTCCTCCTTTCTCTCTAGACTTCCTTCAAAATAGATTTCTGCATATCTATAAGGAACACATTAATAATCTCCCTCTGAAATTTTATCAGGAAATTATCAAAACAAATAGGAATACTTCTCAATATTGTTTTCTCAGTGGTATTTCTAGACAAGGTAAAGAAGCTCAAGCTGGCCTTAGCAGCTGTTACTACCAGGCTGTGAGATCTTTACCATATATATACATGGGCCACAAGTAAGGAAGGGAGTCACTGATGAAATACACTGCAGCAAGGTTCATTTCAAGTTACATTCCCAGGAAACTGAGACAAGATTAAATATATATGGGTTATGAAAGGAGCAGGCTTCCACTCAGGTAAGCTGGCATCTACATGTTGCCATATCTTAAGGATATGGCAGATTTGCTGACTTGACACAGGGAAGTCTCCAGGTAGGGGTGTCATAAATACCTACAAACAAAACACCTACCGCAGAGAGCAGCAGCCAGAGTAACATCAAT
Organism: Scolopax mira; assembly: GCA_004320125.1. NCBI lineage: Eukaryota > Metazoa > Chordata > Aves > Charadriiformes > Scolopacidae > Scolopax > Scolopax mira. The sequence goes on from BJBW01004251.1 coordinate 118,838, forward strand.
TATGGGGAGTGGCTCTCTAACACCTGAAAAGGATTTGTGACTACGATGTTAAGTATCTATAGTAAGACAAACATTAAAACAAATATTTGGGGAAACAGGTCTGCAGCCAGAGTAGCATAAATGCACTTTGCAACTTTTCCTCACTGAAAAATATAATTGGAGTCATTTGGTCTCATGCTAAAATGGGATGTGCTATAATTCAGAGAAGGGATTAGAGTATAAATTCTTCTAATTTACACAGAGAGATGAACATCACACTGCTTTATTCATGTCATCTCTCACATTCCCTCTCGTTCTAGTTCTCCTAATTTGAGTTACAGATTCAAATAGCTGACATTGTGGAACAATTCATTCACAGGATGAAGAAAAGGAAAAAAAAAACCCAAAGGAGTGTGGTTTGGCAGGGCATGTTCTGTCTTTTAATAAGGATTAAAATGAGAAGGACTGTTCAAAATCAAATAAACTTATGCAAACAATTAGTGCAAATTCCTATAATCTTAGATTATTTCTCTTTGTTACTGTTCAACTGCAACAGACTAGTCAGAACAGGAATTTTCCTTTTTATGGGTGTTGTTTAAGGCATCTCTACTGACACCTAGAAAACTCACTCATCGGTTACCAAGGTTGCATCAGGATTTTAATAACAATAAAACTAAATCTGTTAAACTGGTTGAAGTTTAGACTGAGAACCAATCTTAAAACCAGCAAGAAGGCTATTTTATGAGTTCTCTTGTGCAAAGTCAAGTGGAGATTAGAAGAATTTCATGAAACGAAATCTGATGTAGATGGAAATTATTAGGAGAAACATTTATATTCATCTTGTTTTCATAACTGCAAACAGCACACTGGCTAACATTTCAGAAAATTCAACCTGTAGTCTCCAATTCCTTAGCATTTGAGACATACTTTGGGAAGCAGAGAGCGATTAAATACAGGTTTCCTGTGTGAATTGTGAGCATGAGTCCTCAATCAGGACTGCACTGCAGGGATTTCTAGGCATGGGCCACTGAGTTCAGAAACACTGTCCCCCTTAAAGCATCAGGGGGACAATATGATCCAGAAAGCTGATGCAGAGCTTTATACCTACAGAAGACCCCTGAAGATGCCACCATGTTATCAGTTTCCCTTGCCCTGCAGACAGGAAGAAGCAGCAGAACACCTACATGACATTCATCTATGTACCGATACCAAGGCAAGCTGACAGTGGAAATTTGGGGATCTTCCAGCCTCAGAACTGAAAGCTAGAAGTTAGAAGACAGTTACAGCTACACCTGTGTAATATTTTTTAAATCAGGTACAGACACCCCTGCAGCAATGAAGAATCACCATTTTGTTTGGTTTCAGACATGTTACCGTAGCCTTTGACACAGAGTAATCAAAAGTTACTCTTGACAATTAATTGATTGCTTAGAAGTATTCTATTAAATTAGTGTGAAATCTTTCAAATAGGTTGCGCTCATAATCCCTAAAATACCTTAATACAGAACAGGTAGTAGGTAATAAAAAGGAACCCAGCACCTTGAACTTAAGATTTGGTTTGCTGAAGGTGTTACTGTAAGCTGTGATTTGAGGTCAGCTTTCAGGTTAGGAACATGGGGTCAGAAAAAAAAAAATCAAAACAGAAGCACCTGCATTATTTCTGTAATCTTTCTGATGATTATTGATGGACCTTGTTCAGCCTGTCTTGGCTACAAACAAACACCTACCCCCCAAAACAAAAAAAGAGGTCCGAAATCTAAAGGAATAACTTAAACTTTATTAAGATGTAACTCACCCAGCTATGCTTAGAGATAAAACAAAAGTTAGACCTGGAAGTCCTAAGGGAAGTCTATTAGCTATTAAGGCTTACATTGCAGAAGCCAGAAAGTGATTTGGCCACAGGAGGCACAACTAGAAAGCATCAGAGGTTGCCCAGTTACATCCTCATGGGACTAACAAGACTGGGACTTGGAACTGTGAAGCATCTCTCAGCAGTCAGAAATCTGATCATGAAAATGTTAAGGCACGCATAGATTAATATTAGTTTCACTGAATTTCACTGAATTTTTAGAGTTGGAAGGGGCCATAGAGATCATCTAGTCCA
>BJBW01004252.1:0-11603 GCA_004320125.1 Scolopax mira
TGTTCTTTGTTAATTGACAGCTGCCAAATAAAAGTAGTTTATTCAATTCAAATTTAATTCCTGGATAGAACTATTCTCCTGAAGAGAGAACGCTGCGTTTGATAAGCCTATCTAGTAGAAGTTTTGGAAGGAACAGCCTTTTCTTCTGGCTGTACCATCTTTTCTGGGAAGGACGTCATCTGCTGTGCAAGCGTATGCCTCTTAGAGGCAATTTATAATTAATATAATTGCTTAATGGGACATTTCCCTTGATCATAGCATGCCATGCTGCCCAAATGTCCTCTTACACTCCAGTGCCCTGCTGAAAGGCTAGTGGCGTTTTTTCAAACAGGAGAGAGTAAAAATACTTCCAACAAATACTTCATCCAGTATCTCTACAGCAGGTCAGTAAGAGTCCTTACTGATGACACCCCAGATCTTATACCCTGATCATATCACCCCAAATTTTATATCCTGTCATCCTTATATTCCTGTCAATGTCCAAATTGGTAACGTATGGTCTACTCTCACTGTCCAAAGTGTCTGCTGTTCCAAACCTGTACTTCAATCGTATCCTTTAATGATATGAACTCCAAGGAATTACTTTTAACTTATAGTGAACTGTAAACAGTCCACTGGCAGTCCTTTGGCTGCTGAGGGATCGTTAAGTCATATACGTGACCTACTATTACTAAGCAAATTGTGTGTGCTAGCATAAATGTCATTTTTCTGGAAAAACATTTACTGCGTTTGGGGTGACATCCGTTTCAAAGACAAGAGAACCCAAACAAATTGAAAAGTGACTGAAATCTCTTCATTAGAAATTTAATGCGGTTGTTGTTGTTTTGTTTATAAAATAATCATGTTTCAATTTTCTCACCTCTATTCTGTTTTGCCCAGTTGTAATTAAAAGGCTGTGAAAGCTTCATAAAGCCTCTTTCCCTAGTAAATTATTTATAGCTTTTAGATTATATGGAACTGTCTGTAAATTATGCTGAGTTTAGTGGCCATTTCTGTCACAGACACACAAAAGCTGTCAAAAAGGAAAGAGGGAAAGCAAACACAAAGATTTAAAATCCAGGGAAATGAAAAATTTTATGTTAAAAAATGAAGGATTTTTTTTCATTACTGGAATTTGAGGAAAAATCTATTTTGACCTTGTAGAAGCGACAAAGCAAAGCAATGTAAATTGTTTTATTTAGCTCCAAATAATTGTGGGGAAAGAGAGAGGCAGAAATACCAGGAGGGACTGAAATTCCCATTTTCAGTTGGCCAGAAGATGTGACTTGATTTGCTAAGCTAGCAAACTGAAAAATTAAGTATTGGCCTAGACTGTAGCTTCGTTTACTAATTAAGGGATATTTTTTTCAAAAATTCCAAGCTGAAAAGAGAAGTACTAGAAATCCTATTAATGATATTAATTTGTTGGCTCTAATTAGGCTAAATATTGATAGAGAGTTTTACGCTAAGAGTAAAGGCAGAATCCTAGGCCAACCTTTTGAAGTTCTGCTGCCGTATCTGAGATGGGAAGCAAGGAAGTTCACATTATGATGGCGTTATTTCCCATATGTGTATTGGAGATTGATTATATCAGAGGTGTATGTTGAGATGAAATCTGTTCTTACTTTTCTGAAGTTATTATGCATTATTTATATTTTTTTCCTGCTAAGTCCTCTTCCTTTTGACAGTACAGAATGTTTTAGATCAAAAAACTCGACAACAAAGCTTAATTCACTGCCTTCTTTTTTGCATACAATTAGCGAATTTTGTTCTTAACTTTGTAGGTAAATAAGCTTGAAAGCTGCAGAAGCCATAATTCTTTTCATCTTGAAGGAATGACACTTTTTGAAATTTCTTTTTAAGAAATTTTGCTTCTGGAGAGCGTCAGTGCAGCTGAGGTTACTATTACGTTTCACTGCTGCTTGAAGTTTGCAAATAAATACATGCCTTTGTACACAGCTGCCTTCCACTGTGTTACTGACAAACAAGCGTTCCAGTACCAAAATGACTTAAGTCCATCAATATTTTGTGCTGGGTTTTGCTGGTATGTCTAGTTATACAGTGTGCTAGATGAGTGGGACTACTACTGGTTTGCTTCCCACCACTGGAGTTCCACTAATGGATTTTCAAATGAGCGAATATCAGCAGCAAGATATAATAACAGGAATCATTCAGTGCAATCCATTTGAGTTTACAGTCCTGTAAATAGTAACAACTGTTGTTGCCTATTTCAGTGTCTGCTAACCCTCACTTTGACAAATCAGAATAAGGAGTAATCATTATTTGAACTGCTTTCAATGATTAAGTTATTCAATGCATTCCATTGAGTTAAACTGAAAAATGTATCTATTCACGCTTTCTATAGGTATTCAGGAGAACAATAAGCTGGACAAATAGCTGAATGAATATGAAACAACTCTAACAGACTCACACACATATATTTTTCTTAATGTTATTTTTCATAGTATTAACTCTAGTGGAAAGAGGAGCAGCTGAGGTAAAGTAGAATTAATAGCAGCAACAGTGCAACTGCATCTTGACATGCAGAAAAGATTAAAGATCTTGCAGTTGATGGCTGTATGTTTGCAGCGGTGGGGATGGCTGACAGAAGCTTGTCATGAAGTGGGTTTTCAGTATTTGTTTTGTATTTTGTATTTGACTGGTCCTTCAGGAGGAAAGTGGGTAATTCTGGGTGTGCCTGATCCTCGGAGGGAGATGGATAGTGGGGGTGCTTAATCCCAGCCGTCTGCAGAGCAGTTCTGATGAGGAATACCTCAGGAGTCCAAAACTAAATTGGATCCTTGAGATTGCTCTGTTGTCCAGCAGAACACATTTCTAGAGAAATGACACCTGAGAACATAATAAATAGCCAGTGAATGCCTTTGAGTAAATACAATTCTAATACTAGACCAGTAGCTTTTTTTTCCCATCTAAACAGTTTGTGATCCTCCCAAGCATGAAAGAGGCTATACTGCAAAACAAATGCTGTTCTACTTAACCTCTCTGTTTTCACTGATTACAGAATAATTATATGTAACTAAACAAAATATGGGGAAAGAGCATATAGCAATGATTGAGGTTTCCTTCTAATTAATTTACTTTCTATTGCTTTGTATATTTAGGAAATATACTTCTTACTTTTTCGAAAGCAAACCTCTTAAAGGAAGGTCATGGTTAGAGTTCTAGGATATTGAAAACATCCATTGATTTCTTTGGAATTGTAACAAACAGGGTGTTGCTAACAGATATTATGGACCTTTGGTATGAAATTCTGTTGCTTTAGTCAATCCTGTTATGCTTTCTACTTCAAAAGAATACTGTTATTGGGGAAAAGCCATATTAAAATGTATCTGTTTCAGCATTCACCTGGTTGTCTCCTCTACGTGATGCAGGATGGTTCTCAGGTGATTTGCTCCATAACCTTCCTCGGCACCGAGGTCAGGCTGACGATACAGTTGTGTTCACAGGGATGTAGGTAAATCTGTTTCAGGGGTGGCGTTACGTTTTTATAGCTCTTTAAAATGGACCACGTTATCTTGCTAAGGCTTCATTCTTCATGTACGCTTGGATTAATTGGCTTAAAATCAAAAGGCAGTTCCACGCTGAACTCCACAGCAGTGCAGAATGGCCAAAGTACTTCTGGGATTTCAGTATATATTCTTGAGGTGTTTAAGCGGTTCAGCTTTTTCATTTTTATATTAGAAATGAGGGAAATAAGATTGCGCATCAGCCAAAACCGGTAGTTTTCTCATATTTCTCAGTTCGTTGAAATAAATATGCAGTAAAAACACATCATGATCAGCACTTTCCATTTCAAGCTAAGGTACCAGATAAAATGCAGACATACTTTTGTATATTCTATAAACTGAAATAATGGAGTCAGTATAGTTTTACTCATCAGCAGCGTAAGAGCTAGGAAAAGTGTTTACTGTATTTTATTTGCTTAATGCTGTTGTCACTAATTCTTTTCAAATGATCTACTACTCTAAGCCCTGTTATAGTCTGCATAAGGCTTATTTTCTTGTACTAGTTTCTAAGCTTTCCTGTAACATTGTGAAGTCAGTTTAACATCTGACCTTTTAGCCAGCAGACTGGAGAGCAGCCCTGCTGAGTTCGTGCAGAAGGGCTTGATTGCTCTGTTGGATAGTGAAGTATTTTGGATATGCAGATGTTAGTGACTGAAGTGTATTATCCATCTTGAACACCACTTGAATTTATGCTGAAGCTTTCAAGTTCTGTTCTTTGAATAGGCCCTGCAGTAATTGAATTCTCATATTGTGCACAAAAAGGAGTCATACCTTATGTGCAGAACTGAGAGCTCCCCTGATTGTTAAAAATTGGCATGAGAGGGCTTTCGGAAAAAAGGACATCCGATACCTGCAGCAATATTCTAGCTCTCCAGGTTCTGATGGTTTCATATAGAAATTGATTTCTATTACTGACCTAAGAATGACAGGCAAGATGACAATGTGCTGAGCATTGTGTTATTGCAGCTCCTGGAGATTTGTTGAAATTTTCAGTCCTTCATTCCTCTTACCTGCCAGAGCTGTCTTCCAGTGCTCTACTCGTTTTATGGAGCTGGTTAAGTTCCTGTGAGGATGCTGCTAAATAAAAGGAGCCTCAGAGAGGAAAGATGTGGCACCGAAGAGTTACACAAGGTTACCTCGTGTGAGGAAAAAATTCTTTGGATGTTAGTTCTGACCATCACCAAAAAAGACCTTCAACTCCTGAGTGGACTTTCCAGTGGTCTTTCGCTGTGTACTCTGCAGTCACTTCTGTCGGGAAGGCAGGAATACCCAATTTGCTATGAGTTTATTGAGGGGAAATAGGGACTGTGTCCTGGCAAAATGCAGACAGCTATTGATTTTTCTCACAGGAGGAAAGATAGGCCTCAGTGACAAACTGAGATTGAAGAATATGAGCTTACAAAAGCGGAGGTGAAGTTAACAAGCATTCATTTAAAGAAAGCATGGTCTTGCACAATAGTAATAATGGCAACCGAGTTCTGGCTAACAGCTTAAAGAAAACAGTGATTTGAACTAAGGTCTTATTTTGCTGAATCCCCATTCATCCGAGGAGGACTGGTGAGAGAATTTCGGGTTTTCTATTTCATTTGAACAGCCGTGGGAGTTGTCTGTCCCCTTGCACAGTGGGGTAACTGGCTCAAATGCTGCTGCCAGTGAAACAGCTGCTCTTGACTTAATGGGAATCTATATTGTGCTCACAAGATTAAAGCGTGGGTCAAGGTCAAAGCAGTCACCATTATGGCAGTGCTGGGGACTGGTTAAAAGATATTAAGAGGGTGTAAATTAAAAAGTCATTGCTTGACCACAAACTCCATTTTTCTATGGGCCTTGTTTAACAGAACCTAAACCAAAATCCTCAAGGGCCTTCCTGTCAGAAGCAACCCCATGTGAAGGTGGTGAGACTTGTAGTTGCTTGGGGCTTCTGTAGACCCGTCTTTGTATCTCCCAAACAGGGGTGTTATACAATGAATATGCTGGTTTTAAAAATGTGGTCTAGATTCTTTCCTTCTAATAATGGTTGGAAATTTCTGTAGGAATAAACCACTTTTCCATCTTTTTAACACGTTAAAAAAATGGGGCCATTCCTGGTAGGCAGCCATGAAATCTGATTTATACCTAACTACATTTTTTTTTTTTTTTGCAAGGGCATAAATTTCACACTGCTACTGATGCTCAGTTTATGTCCTCTGTATATTCCCCTGTCCATAGTTAGAAGACCATTGTATTCCCGTGTATTTGTGTTACTGAGCTTTCAATCTTCGTTAGGGTTTTTAACTTCAGAAAATATTCAAGAAGTTTTGCAGTCATGCAGATTTTGCCCTACAAAAACAATCCTGTCATCGGGGAGCACTCACACATCCTAAGGTCTGACTGGCAGAAACATGTTTTCCAATTGAGTTCTGCCAGTGGCATTTGTGTATGACAAATAGGACCTCGAAAGAGAGAGATTCAGGCGAGGCAGTGTGATAAATCCTTCTGCAGAAGCGTAAATGATTTATTGTATTATTCTGAATTATTAATAATGTTTCATCAGATGGACTTGAAAAGCTTCAGCACATTATTGTAAACACTGCACCATCTTGAGTGACTCCAGGTATGATTAAAGGAAGAAGCATGGTAGAAAACAGAGCTGACTGTAGGGACTAAAAGTCTCTGAGGGTCACAGAGGGAAAGAGCTTTGATCAGTGTTACCAGATAAGGGGGAAAAAAAAACATCAGTAAATTTTTGCAAGCATAAAGTGTTGTAAAAATACAAATGCTAGGAAAGAAATGTTTTTATAGGAAGAAAAGTTACCAGTTGTAGTACCAGGTATAAGAAATGTTTCAGTGTGTTGGTCATCATAAACTAAGGAGAGGTTTTGCAGCCCTTTGCTCGAATAGTTTGTCTGAATCACTGTAGTGACTCGAATTCAAAGCACCCCTTTCTCCTTCAAAGCCTCAGTGGGAAGCTCCCACTTTGAACCTATGGGAGTTTATATCACATACTGCATAAAGCCCTACCTGTTGCTTGAAGTTTTTACCTCTGCCTTTGAGGCAAAGGCCAAAACGTTCTGAATTTACCCAATTTGACCAAGCAGAGCAGGGGCCTCTGGCTGCTTGGTAAGGGTAGTCTTGGCTCTTCTTGGAGTGGCTGCTACATCCCTCTCACTGTCTGGAGTTTGTAACAAGCCTCACTTCATTCTCTGTGTAATGTCAGCATTAGGTGATCTTCAGCTTATATCTTTGTCTAAATGTGCTGAAAAATTCAGTAATTTTACTACATGGGTTGGTTGTCAACTTGGGGAGAAGTTTCCACAGTGATTTGGGTTTTCTGGAGTGTCCTTTGTATCATCAGGCCACCCACACCATCTTCCACATTTACGTTCGAGTAAAAATGTATGTGTACCCACAGAGCTCAGCTATTCTTAGATAATATTTCCCAAACTTGTGATCTGAAAAAAATTGCTTATTTTGTGACTTCCAACCTCATTTTATGTTGATAACATCTTCTCTCCCTGCTTGTCTAACCCTCTGTGTCATATTCCTCTAACCTTTCTCAAGCCTAGTGCTCTGATATAATTCATCTTTTCCTTTCTTTTCATGCTTTGAATAAACAGTTAATGTTTTCAAAGATGCACAGGGCAGCCTATTGTGAAGATAAACATTTCAAGGTCTTTGGGGACTGGAGAGCACTTCTGCATTACAGATAACAGTTTGGTTTCTTTAGAGAAGTTTTTTCCAAGTCCAAAGTAGTTTTTCTTGTAGCTGAGATTCATGAGGACAGCTTAAAAGTTTTTCCCTCCCCTCTCATGCTGATTCTTTGTATTGTCTTCCTAAGGCAAGAGCCTCCTGCTTTCTAAAAGAGTTAGATAGAATTAATGTATTAGATATGTGTCTTGCATGGATCCAATATTCTGCTTGGTTCTTTGATGACTTCCTGATGCTCAGGTGTAGTGTAAAATGACGGGTGTTCAATTAAAACTTATGGCACTTATTTTCTCTTTCTATGTCTTTATGGTCAGGATGAGATGCCGAGCCTGGATTTCCAGTGGTAGAAGAATAACATGGGGTATAAAAAGTCTCATGGAGTTGTTTGCCATGTACTTCAAAAAATATTTTTCTGCTTTGAACTATTTTTTATTCTATAATTTTTAGCTTTCAGAGCAGAGCATGATGCAAGACCTAGCTCCTTTTGTGAGCTACAGAATAGGGAAAGGCACTACAGGAATTGATATTTGTTGAGGAAGCAGAGCTGTTTGAGTCATTAGCTCATATACCCTGGGGAATTTTTGTGTGTTGACAAAGATGCATTGGCTTAGATGCTTTGTGTGTAAAAGCTCTAAAGCCTTGGGTGAAACAGGTACTTTTTATGCAGATTCTAAATAAATTTTAAAAAAGGAAAATATAATGAAGGAAAGTGACAGATGTTTACAAACAAAGAGCATATAATTCTATGTGTCCATGTCCTTGTTTACTTATTTGCATTTGGGCAAGGGTAGGGGGTGTCACTCTTTGTGTTTTGACCTATTAGGGAGCAGAAGCTTAACAGTTAAAGCATGAGATATCTCCCTCTCTTCTGATAAAACGAGCAATTCTTTTTCTGTAGCTTGGAACAAATATTTGGAAGGCATCTGCCACAACCTATACAAATTTTTGCCTGAGCGAGCTGATAGTCAACCTGAGGTTTAAAAAACAAGATGGGTTTGAGTGGAAGGACCCAATGTTGATGCTCCAAAGCTACTACCTACTCAAATGTGTTTTTATGTGAATGGTCAGTAACCTTATCCACATTTTTCAAAGCAGAAAAATAGATGGTAGAGTCAAAGATAACTCTTACATGCACACGAATATAATGTTCTTCAGCTAAACTTTTAAAGCCTTTACTTAACACAACTTTTTGGTGTTCCCAGCAAACTTAGAATTGCTTCAATAAGTTTTTGCACAATGTGAACTCTTTGTAGGAGGAAAAAGGATAAAGGAAACAATAAAAGGTTTCCTGCTGCAGAAGGTTTTGTGGGTGGATATATTAGGCTAGGCAATGCTATTAATGGATCAAGACAAAAAAAAGCCAACCAAAACCCAAACCGAACCAAAAGCAATATACCTTAAAAGAAATAATTTAAAATTAGAATTTGTGATACATTTTTTTTTTTAGGGTTCTGGTACTAGTCAACATTGATACCTTTTTTCAGTGTTACCTTTGTCCATACTTTTGCATTTCTATAATGCATTATTTAACAGGAAATAAAGTAATTTCATCACTTCAGAATTTATTTTTTAAGAATAGGAATAAATCCAGAAGGCAAAAAATAATGTTCTTAAAATATCACCCAAAATCATCTGAAAACCCAAAGAACGTAGACATTATAGCTCAGCTGTAAACTAAAACAATTTCAAATAATCTGAGTGGTTTAGAAAATAGTATTTTTGTTGTGGAGTGATAATTAGATACATTCAAAGTGAATCTTTTCCTTTCTCTTTATTTAAGTCCAGCTTTATGTATTTTAAAACTTTAGGGAGGCTTCAAACTGAGACTGTTTTGGAATAATAGGTTGAAATGTTCCTTTTAAATAGAGCTATAAAACATTGTGGCTTCATAAAAATGAAAATCGTGAAACTTTTCTAAAGTCTCCTTCCATTTTCCCAAATTATTTCATGGCTTTTAAACAAATACAAGATCAGTTTGATTTCTCCAAAGCCACACTTCCTTTTTCTCCACACCTTTGGATTTTTGGTGATTTTTCTTTCTGTGAAATAGTTTTGCTAACCTCTACTTTGTAGTGAAGCTGGTGACTATTTTATCATGGATCAAAATGAGAGTGGACTCAGCTTCCAGTGCTGTAACCATTGCATCAGGTTTCTAAATTGTCTAGTGAGTTTCTTTCCCACTGCACTAAGTTATTTTAGATGTACAGACCAGGATATTTCAAACATCAAATCAGAACAACTTAGACATTCAATGATTTTTGGTATATATTTACCTTAGAAAAACATCAGGGAAGAGAATAATACACCTTAATCCATGTATTTTCTGCAGTATTAAGCTTTTTGTTGATACATACCAATGTATTTGAGTGTCAAACTATAGCTCAGCTATTAAAATTGGTTTAGTTTTTATTTTGACCAGTAATATTAGGCTGTTCTGCTACCCCTTGTGGCTAGAACAGCTTCTCAACCGAAGTTTAGTGCAAATTAAAAGCAAGACACAATCTAACAATATTCTTCTTAGTGGTCTTAAAAAAAAGCATTTGTGGGCTGTACCGTGTTGATTGTTGAACACGATGCTGTCCATACATGGGCAATTTCTTCTCCTGGGTTTGATGATCATCATTGGCTAAAAACATGCTGGCAATATCATTTTATACACTGGGACTGATTTTATGCTTCTACAAGTTTATATCTTTTATAAATTTAAATTTTTCATTATTATTTCATAAATTATTTAACCGTCTCTTGCACTTCCTGCTTCTTTGGGGATCAGGAATAATACATTAAAATTCAAATAACTCAAATGGTAAAGCTTTTGAGTACTGCTGTTTCTTAAAAGCTTTGTTTGCTTTTAAACGTTACGAGGTGCTTCCCCCACTGCGGACAGAGGTTAAAAGAAAACTGATGTTGTGCATGTAATTTAATATAGACCCATTTCAGCTGGTATGTGTTCATGGTCAAATTAACCAAATTGCTCTTTTGTGATGTGTTTAGTCGAGAGCTTACACTGTACTCAAATCCTGAGAAGAAACGAGTTCTTGAAATGGGGTAAGACCCAAATGTGTTGCATCTACTGTGATAAAAATCTTGGATGTAAATTTATTTAAAAGTTGGGATTCTTCCCTCTGCACGTGTTCTTTCAGTGATTTCTATGTAAATATTATTAATAATAATATACTAAAAGTAGAAAGCTCCCATCTTTCATAGCAGAACACAGGGACCTGAATTATGCTAATGAAGTTATCTGTTTCACTCCTAGTGAGGTTCCACTGGTATTTTCTGTACTTTTTACAAATTCTTCATTGTGATCTCCTCTTTTCATTCTTTTTGAAAACCTCTAGATTCCTAATAGAGTATTTTCATAAAGGTGAGATGTGGCAGAAGTGGGCTGCTCCATCAGTTACTTACTTACTGTTTTTTGGACTCATTGAAACTTGTTTAAAAATATATATATACACACACACCAGTGTAAGAAACATTAAAATATCTACTAAAATCCGTAGAACTTTTCTATGTAACTTTTAACATGTGCAGCAAATATATCCTCTCTGTGTAAGCTCTTTGTGCCCACTGTTCCCATAGTAAAATACCCTAGTCTGTACTAGGAGCCCTGTGATTCCTGCATGTTAGAGGCTGTATTTGTGCCTTAAATGGTGAAGCTGCATTGTGAGACCCTACACTGTGTCTGTCAGACTGTAAATTCTGTATATCCTGCTATTACACAAATGCCTGCATGGCTTGATGGCATTTTTAATCGCAAAAGGGCATAACTGTGTTTTCTGAGATTGCCTAAATTATAAGAAAAATACTCTGGAAGTTGTATTTCAGCTAGGGCAAAGAGTGAACTATCTAGGAATAAAGTAACACATAAGTAATCTTATTACAATATCCAGATGAATAGTAGAAGCCGATGAACTGAGTAATAAATTTATTGAAGATCTGTGCTATTTCCTCAACACTATTCATCTCTTGGGAGACATCAGCAGACGCCAGGCTGGCCTGTGGTCCTCTGGTTCCTCCAGAGGCAATAGACCAAGCAGATAAGAGAAGTCTCAGTCTGTTCCAGAGCCTGTCTGCTATTTCAGAGCTTGCTGCTTACCTATCTGTCCTTCCAAAGCAGCAGAGAGACAGAGAACCCCGAGCAGCATGGAGTGGGCTGCAAATCTTCCCATGCTTTTTTATATACCGTGCTCTGGAGAGGTAAAGATTTCTTGCTGTCCTTCCCCAAGCTGTAAAGCAGAGAAGACCGACTTCTCTCTCATCCTTATGTGGTCATAAAACATTTCCCAGGATCATACCCCACAGAGAGATTAAAAGCACTTGGATCAGTCTAAATCAAGAAGAACAACTGAAGTGGAAATGTTACGTCTGGTTTCGAAGTTACCTGTCGAGGACTGGGGAAGGGTCTCT
>BJBW01004252.1:11737-21849 GCA_004320125.1 Scolopax mira
TATATCTATCATAAGTACACCCGAAACCACCTCAGATGTAGTTATTTTCTAACTCAAATACTGATTTTATCCTGGTGGCTAGACTCCTGCACTGGGTCACAGCTTTGCCAGCTCTGCAGCAATTATCAGAATGTAACAATTCACAGGAATTTAAGGAAAACAGGAATAATTTTGTGTCTTCCTGCTCTCCTAGCCTACTCACAAAGCAGATCGGTAAGAGAGGCAACATCTATTTAAGGATAAAAGTAGGGTTAAAGATTGCTCAATATCTGGGCTGCCGTGGTCTTTGAGAAGAGGCTGTGGCCCATCCCTCTGCCTGGTGTTTCCAGCGTGTGGAGGAGGATGTGTGGTCCCACAGGAGAGAGCTGAGCATGGTCTCCACAGGCATCTCCAGCGAAGGTCTCGGACCAGCCTTCCTGCAGAGGTCCATGCCCTCTCCACAGGGATGGCTGCTCATGGTCCTTGCTTTCCCCTGCAGCAGTTTTGGCCTCTAGCTCCCTGGACCTTGGCTTTTGCTGACATTTTGGCATGAACTTACCGTGTTGTACCTGTAGCTGTGAAGAAGCAAGCCCTCCTTAGAGCACATGAGTTTTCTCCAGAGGTTTTCTTCCCCTTGTATCTGTGCACTTGGCAAACAAAATGCCATTCCCCCAACCTCGTTAGGCTGTGTGGTGGGGTACGTGGGGCTTGCCTGCTCTGTTTCCCCCCTTCTTCACTTTCCCTTGTGCAAATTAACCATACTTAGGTCTATTTTGGATGTTTAATGGCTGCTCATGCCTCTATGCCCGTGTCATTTCATTGCGTAAACAAGGTGATTTTCTTGTTCATGTCCTGCATATTGTAATCTTTCAGGGACCAATCCTACTTTTTTTGGAAAAAAAAAAAAGTGAAAGATTTTCTTTTTATATCTGTGGGAAAAGGCTAACCCCTTCACTGATTATTTCTTACAAAATGATATAATCTGGGCATGGTACCATGATGTCTCAGTAAATTCTTCCTGTTGGGCTGTCTAATCCAGCCAGCATGTGCTATATATGTGAATGCACCTTAGGGTATAACCCTTTCTGTCTATAGTTCTGCGTGTAGGTGGTAACTGGCATAATTTTCAAAAATTTTCATTAGCTTGCTGCAGATAGAGGGCTTAATAGATCACAGAAGAAAAATATGTTTTTAAAATCCGCCGTATGAAATCCCTTACAGTGAGTTGTGTGTGCGAGAAAGAGATCCACTAGTTACTGCAGCACCTAATGCTGCTTTCTTTAGTGGTTTTGGGATGTTTTAAGACAGAAACACGTTTCAGTGGTTCTTTGGACCAAAGTATTGACAGAGCACGTGAGAAACAAACCTTGAAAATGTGAATGGATCCAGCCCTCCCCCAGCTTTTATTCTAACTTGCTCTGGTCCTTCCCTAAAGGTAATCATTCCCAAACTGATGTCTTCATTTTCTGTGTCAGATCTAATAGACTTTCCCACTCCCATAATTGTTTTTCTCAAGACAGTTTCTCCCCACAGAGAGCCACTTCATTCCTCCTCCCTCCGGGAAGCTCCTAGAAATGTTTCTGGGCACTTTCCCCATCTGTTTGTTCCCCCCCAAAAAGGGCTGCTGGAGGTTATTGAGGTGCCAGAGAGCAGTTGCCAGCCCAGGCTGGAGAGCAGAGCGATGTGTGGCATTTCCCAGTGAAAGCACACTGGCCGTAACTGGGGATTATTCAGTTCCATCTTGCAAGAGAAACAGGTGGTTTTTTACAGCTCGGTTCCACTGTGATTACTGAGAACAAGTATCCTCCCATTGTATTGAAAGGAAGTCACGCATAGATTCACTTATCACCAACCAACTGGCAATAAAGCCAGAGGAAACAGATGGAGATGCCTTTTATGAAGTTTTGAAAGTATGGAGATGCGATTTGAAGAGGGGTGTTTGTTTTAAATGCAGGATGCCCACTGTCCAGCAGTTGTCATTTTCTGTTGGTAATTTGGCCGGGGTGCTTGTTGGCTTCCTGGCAAACCAGCTATTTAATGAGGGATGTGAAGTGATGGCTCCTGTTATAACCAGGCAGAAATGCACTGTAGCAGGGAAGCATGAAGGGGCAATGCTTTTTTTGGGTGTTGTCACTTGCCATGGACTTGCTTCAGAGCAGGTGATGCTTCTGTCTTTGCTGCTGACCTTAGATAAATTACATCTTTCTCTTGCTCTGTGTAAATCACAGGTTCTGCTTTCTTTTCGCAATACAGCATGATGTCTAGTTAGAATACATGTAGAATTGATGTTCTTCTCTACCTGCAACCAACCATGATATGAAGACAGGAGTGTTTGGAAGGAGAAGGCTGTGGGTAGCCTTTTTTTGACCCTACAATTCACTTCTTCCGTTTTGGTTTTGTGAAACAACGTGTGCAGCTTTTAGCATGCTTTGATCTGAGCTGAAAAAGATCTGTGTGGTCACAGACCCTGTTCCAGATCTGGAACCAGTAGATACAGTGGTGACTTTTAAAGGCTCTAAGGACACTCAGATATGGTTTTTTGTTTGTTTTTACCATGTTTTGATTCTCCTGTAAACAAGCTTTTGTCTCAATGTAGCCCTCCTCCTCTGTTCCCTTACAATTTGAAATAGAAAACGTTTTTCTGTGAAATTTCAAAAACTCTGCTAGGACTGTTTGAGGGAAAAAAGACTTTAAAAGTGCCATGTTAAATTTGATTTTTCTATTGAATAAGATATATACAGGGCACAGTGAACGTTAACAATCTTTGACACCAATTCTTCATCAGTTTCAGGTTTATCTACGAAAATACTGTGTATCGTGTAACAGACTTGTCAATAATTGAAGTAAATCCAGTATAAGTAGTGGAAGAAGTGGTTGCAGATTTAGGGATTTTTTTAGACTGTTTGTCTAAGCAGGTGAGTGCTG
Source organism: Scolopax mira (assembly GCA_004320125.1). Classification (NCBI taxonomy): domain Eukaryota; kingdom Metazoa; phylum Chordata; class Aves; order Charadriiformes; family Scolopacidae; genus Scolopax; species Scolopax mira. Next base: position 14,642 of record BJBW01004252.1, read on the forward strand.
TCCACATTTTTAGTCTCAGGAAGAATGATATATCATGAACTGTAAAGGACTTGTCAACTCAAGGTTAGGTGAGAGACTGTTTATCATGTTTTATCAGGAACAGAAGGAGTTCCACCCAGGGGATGGGGAAGCTGAGCATGTTACACGGTTTCAGCATAAAAAGTGAGAGAGACACTAGTCTGTCATGATTTAGGAGTGAACGAACTGGTATGGAATCAATTTTCCAACCGTTGCAACTAGCAGAGCTCCTAAATCCTGAGATCAAGCATATTTAACCCTACTGATCCTGGCTGATAGCCAGCAATAGATTACCTGGTCCTAACACTCGAAGGTGGTTTTTGAGAGCCCCGTGGTACAAAGGTCAGAGTGTGACTTCCCTTCCTCCTGCAGAGAAGTCCTCCTGCTCAGCACCTCAGCTCTAACTAAGCCCTTCCTTCCAGCTCCCCGAGCCTGGTGCTGGGCAGAAACACGGGCTCTTAGCGTGTGGTGTCATCTTGCTGGAATGTGTCCTCAGTAAGGGAAAAACTAATGGTTTTTGTCAGGCTGAATGTCAGACTGGAAGGCATGTTAAGAGAAGTTACTACCTCGGCAAAAAAGAAACTAGAGAGTTTAAGGTCTTCTAGGTTGATATTTAATTTTTTGGTTTTAAGCAATGGAAGAAGGAGCTAACCAAAAAAGGGAAAAAAAGAATTATTCAAACCTTTCTCCTCTTGGTCTCAGAATTTTTTTTCTTATCTTTTCCTTATATATATATATCCATGTTTGGCATTGCCGTATTGAAAACGCTCATTTGTTAGCACTTGGAAATATTCTTTACGTGAATCATAACTCAGAGCATCGTGGGAAACAAATTCTTATGTCCTCTAGATTTTAATTTTGTGATAATGTGTTCTTAAGCCATTTGGTAAGAGTATGAGGTCACCTCTCACGTTTTCTGGGTGGATCTTTTTAAAAGGAGAAGGCTACTTGGTTCTTCTATGTGGTTTTTGAAATCTCAGGGTATATTGTTAAGGATCACAGCAAACCAAACGGAGGCTTTGTAGTGGTGATCAGTGTCTATGAAATTGAAGTCTGATTTGCCACGTATTGATGGCAAGGGTTCTCATCTGTTCCAATATACCAGGGTTGGCATTTGCCTCACTGAGGGTGAATTTTTTGGTTTTTTCTTTTATTATTCCATTAGCCATAGGACAAGATGTTTGGGAAGTAAAAAAAAGGTATCCTATGATACCTGTGCTTGGAAACTTATTCACGCTTCTAGCTCTTATGCTTTATTTCCTTAAAATATTCATGTCTGGAAGATACTTTAGGATAGGCCAACGGCACTCGGAGCAGCTGAGAGTGTCACCTGCTCCGTAGTCTCAAGAGAGTTTAATAGTCCTTTCCTCAGTGAAACCCTTGGCTGCTCAGGTGCACTATAGTCATGAAATCGGCCTTGGTTTATATGGCTGACAGAGACTTAAGCTGAAAAGGTGCAGCTGATTCAAATGCCCTTTCCACTATTAGCTTGAGAAATGACTCCTTTTCCAGTGGGCAACTAGCGTTTAGTGAGTAGGGAAGAATGTGATGAACAGGAAGAAACACGATCTTTTCTTTCATCTTGCTCCCCTTCGCAAAGTGCAAAAGCTACTGTCTGGATCAGCTCCACGTTTCTCAGAATGATTTAAAGCAGCAAAGTATGGGTTGAATGTAAATACGCTCCAACTGTAATCACCAGACAGAACCTTCCTCAGATGTAAGCAGATTTTGTGTCGTCTTACGTCTCAGACATCAGCTGCTTCAAAGAAAGCAAACAAATAAAAGCCTCCTAAAGCCTTTAATGTCATCACAAACCTACACTGAAAGTTCAGGATCTGCTGGGCCCCTGGAGAAACAATACTAATCAAATAAAAACCCCTCCATCTTCCTTCCTAATGAGGTGGCTTCAGCAAGGCTCATAATCCTTATCTCTGCGTTCGATTTTGGGCATGTAAATAGTTTCACTGAGGTGTAAGCCCCTCGTGTGCCTGTGTGTCCCAGTCAGTGACTTGATGGTTTGAGGTCTGGATGGTCGAGGTGTTCACCATAGAGGCTTCTGAGAAGAATTATGGGACAAGCTGTGCAGGTGGTGTGTCAGCCCTTTCATGGCCTGAAATGCCTCCAGGTCCCCACCTTGAGTACTATGTCCAGTTCTGGGCCACTCAATACAATGAGGACATTGAGGTGCTGGAGCATGTTCAGAAAAGGGCAATGAAGATGGTGAGGGGTCTGGAGAGGACAAGGCTGAGAGAGCTGTGGTTGTTTAACCCCCCCTGGGAGAAAAGGAGGCTGAGGGGAGACCTTATTGCTGTCCACAACTACCTGAAAGAAGGTTGTAGATAGGTGGGTGTGATGGCTTTTGTCAGTGTTAGGTCGATGGTTGATCTAGATGATCTGGAAGGTCTTTTCCAACTCAGGCAATTCAATGATTCCATGATAATCAGCAGGCATCCCCAATCAGGAGCAAGCCTCCCCCTCTCTGTGTGCTGGGCAGCAAGATACAAACTGCAGTGCTGTCACGTGGGGTGGAAGGAACTGCTGGTGAGTCACACGTGAATTCCAAGACTGGGCTGAATCTTTTTATTTTTCCAAACTTTTTAAAAAAAAACCTCATTAAAGTGCATACTAAGACTCTTGAGGACTTCAGCATTGGGCCCTTACTTCCTGTCTTCCTTTACGTTTTTTTAATCCTGTAATATTTATTCTAAAGAGGTTCAACCAAAACACCAAAGTTTAATAGCAACATTTTGTTTCATACGGGCATTTCTACCTGGAGCCTGGGTAAAACTGATTACTACTTGCAGCAAGAAATAAAAAGGAAGGGACTTGCTGGCTTCCCTACGTATGAGTGCTTTAAAAAAAAATGAATATTTTCTGCTTTACAAACATGCTGAATGAAATGCATGTCTCATTTATCACTTAAATAGTAATAACAGTGTCCGCTGCAGGCTGGATTCTGACATAGGTGGATTGACAGTGTTCGCTCAGCGGAAGCAATAAACAGATCAATAACGGAATGCAGCCTGGGGGGCTGGAGGTGTGACAAGTCAAGCATGATTTCAGAGTCTTGCTGGGACCCTTATTAAACTCATTTGTACATCTGAAAACAACTGATGCCTCATTGGGTTAAAGGTAGCTGCGAGTGTTGGGCTGAAGAAGGCTTGAATCCTACCAGCGCCCCAGAGGGACATGGCTGCTCGACAGCAGCCTGATGCTCTTTTAGAAGAGCTTGCAGCAGTGAAATCTAAATGTAATTAACTAAAAAGGCAACATTTTGTTTGGTTTTGTTTCCTTCCCCGTAACTGTTTGTCTGTCAGTGATGGTCTGAACTGAGCGCTTCCCTTGTGTGAGGGAGGAAGGAAAATCAGATGTTTACCTCTCCCCTTTCTCCCCACTGAGTGATGGCAATGGACCTCCTGGGTGAAGGAAATAGCTTGCCCCTTCTAGTTACTTTGCTGGAGGAAGTGATAACAAGAGAGCATTCTCTGCCTTCTCTCCTGCTGAACCCAGGAGTTGGCTGACTGCGAGGCTGGTGGGATAAAAAGGTCACTCTCTTTGGGCAGTAATGACTCAGGTTTCCACTTTTCCCCCTCTTAGGACAGTGTCTTGGATATGCAGCTGCCAAGGGGACTGCTCTCAGGCCATGGTTGCTGCCAAAAGGTCTCCCTAAAGTCACAAAAGCAGGTTTTACAAATGTTTTGCTCATCTGAAGGGTGGGTTGAAGGATGTTGGAGCCAGACTCTTTCCAGTGGATTCCAGCAATAGGATAAGGGTCAATGGGCTCAAGCTGGAACATGGGAAATTCCACTCAAATCTGAGGAAAAACTTTATGGTGAAGGTGACGGAGCACTGGCAGAGGCTGCCCAGGGAGGTCGTGGAGTCCCCTTCTCTGGAGATCTTCAAGACCCACTTGGATGCTGTCCTGAGTGATGTGCTCTGGGCAGGGGAGTTGGGCTAGAGGAGACAGTCCCTTCCAACTCTGACAATTCTGTGATTCTGTGATCTTTCAGGCTAGAAAAGGAGGAGTATCCCTTCTCCGAAGGTCAGCCAATGTCACAAACTTCTAGGCTTGAACACTGAGTGTGTGTTCTCTATGTCAGACTTGGGCTTTCAGGGATGAGGTCATCAGTAGGAGAAAGCGTGGTGTTTTGGTGGCAGCTTGGGGACCTCCTGAGGCGCCAGCCACAGGCACTTGAGTGGGCAGAGTGTGGGCATCTCTCACGCTTTTGGCATGAAAGTGCCTCGTCCTCTGGAAAGGCTGCTGCAGTGTCTGACGCTCAGCATGCTAAAATCAAACACTTGCTGCTCTGAAATGTCTCCCTCCAGCAGGTGGATCAGAAAGGGTGATGACCTTGCTTTCACATGCTTCTTTTTTTTTTTGCTTTAATAAATAAAAGTGACTAAGGAAAGGGTTTGCTAATACTTGGTATTAGCTCCTTGCTGTATCTCTAGTCTAATAGCATTTAGGGATCATCATGGGTAGGGTGGAGACTCACAGGGAGTAAGGTCTTTAGTATTTGTCTTTCTGTGGAAGAGCTGATTGTGCCTGTTTCTACCCAAGAAAGGGCAACTCCTGTTGACGTACCTGGCTATTCAAACTGTGCTGACTTTCTTTGTCATACTTCTTTCTTGACCATACTTGTTTAAGTATGTATCTCTAAAAGCAGATGGCAAGAACTTGTCTGGGGTGTGTGCATTAGCTGAGAGAAGCCTTATACACTGTGGGAAAGACTTTGATCTTCTGGGATGTCTCCTGCACTCAACGACGAGGATCCCATGAGCTCCTGCCAAAGAGCTTGGAACCACAGTGGTTATTGCTTTGCCATCTCTAATGCCTCTGACTCAGGATGAGCTGGACTGTGCGTGGAAACCCATGATGCCAGTTAAGGACTTGGTGACTAAAGAGACGTGAGAAGGATCTGGCTGCAAATTTTGCAAAGATCATTTTATTTTTACTTGAATCCGCTTCAGAGTGCTCACAGATATTCTGTCACGAAAGGTTATATTTGCAAAAGCACTTAATTCCATAGGGTTTAGATATTTATTTAAATTGGAGTCACGCAGCATGAACTTTGAAAAAATAGGGGAAAATTAGACTAGGAGTCAGACCTCAAAGAAAAATAAATCAAATACAGGGCAGCTTGAAGATGACCCAGAAAAGAGCACAGCTGGTTTTGGTTTAAATGAACAAATAATCTTTAAAAGAAAAAAAAAGGCCATAAAAAACTTCTGCACTTATACTTTATGTTCAGTGATGCATCATTCTGTGTAAATATATAAATAGCTTATCAACAGCATTTATCTGGGTGACATAGAAACTCAAAAGGGAGGAAATGGTATAGAGAAACAGAGGCTTCAGCCTAGTGGTGAAGTCATCAAACTCATCTGGATACAGTGGAGAAATAGCACAAAACAGCTTAATCTCTAGGTTTTAGCAACTATCTAAACAGGTTTGAGTTGACACATATTAAGAGGTCCCATTGGTTGTTTAGGAACTCACCTGGAATTACAGATAAATAAGAATATATGTAGATCTGTATCTTCATTTCTGCACATATAGAAGCAAGGTAATTGTATAGTGTGTCCAAAACCTTATTATATCTAATAATCAGATCATTAATTAATTTAAAAGTGTAGTTTAGCATAGTTTATAGAAAATCATAAAAGTTCAAAAGAAAAATAAAGTTCATAAAGCTTTGTGTTCTAGGCAATAAATATATTTTCACTCTTAATTTTATAATGGCAGGACTTAGAGCTGGAGTATGTTCACCAAACAAATATTTGAAAAAAAATTAAATTCCATTTTTGAGCAGCAAGTTTTTTTTCCTTATGATCAATGTGGATGGCACAGATCAACGCAGTATATACACAGCTGGCAAGGAGCTTTCATACAGACTTTAGAGGTCTACAGTTATTAATGCAATCGATGCTGCAGCTTTATTACATGCAATTCTGTATATTTTTATCCCTATTGATTTCTGCTAAGTGAACGGTAAATGATCTTACTAAAAACAGCACAAAAGCTCACCACACTTCACAAAGTTGTTCTTCATTATTTAATATTTTGCTAAATTTAAATACTTTAGGAAATACTTTTTCCTATATGATTTCCAATTATTTTGCATGAAAGTATTTGCACAAAGGCATTTGTATTATCTTTTTTATATATAAGGTACTTCCTACATTATTTTACTTTTTGTTGTGTGGTGCTCTCTTAGATGCTGCTTTCCCTTCTCTTTTAGAATACTGAAGGACTGTTACAAATAAGAAATATTCTTATTTAATTAAATTTTTTAAAAAATATCAAATTTCTCTACAGAAATAATAGAATTCTATCACTGTAAGGAGTCCAAGAAAATACAATATTCTCAGAACTCTGTACTGTTTCACAGACCTCGGGTATCTGTGTAGATAGATGAAGGAAGTGAATCCATGGGGCTTTTCCAGATGTCATCTGCAAAGACATTGCAATGATTAATCATCAAATCACTGGGTAGTCACAAAGAATGTGTAATTTTACTTCCAGAGTACCACCTTGGTACTGTTTGTAAGTCTGTTTGTACAGGGACCAATGAATGGTCATAAAGAATAGTGCTAAACACATTTACTTACTGTTTTCATCTCCAAAGATTTAAGATTGGCTCATCTTGTAGGACATTGCCTGATTCTGCTACTTTAGACAAGCCTTAATTTCCTAAATTGTGTTTTCTAGATTGTGTCAGCTAGTAAGATATTTTTACTTTGATTATTTAAAATGGTCACAAACTATTGCAAACATTATATTGTAGAAAAAGATTTTAGTGGAAGAGGTGAAATAGTTTGCTGTTTAAATTGAACATCTATGTATTGAATAATAATTCACTCTAGTAATTAGCTTTCAAAATAGAGCTAGTAAGATGGATAAACTAACAAAGGAAAATAATTTGTTCTGCCATCCTTCATGTGATTTTAATTTACAGTATGTTATTGGAATGAATATTTGGTGAGATGGAATTTCTGAAGGATAATTCAGTAGGACACATAGAAGGCAGAACAAAGAAATGAAGTTTTAGCCTTTAAAACTGTCAAATTGTGTGTGGAAGGTTGCCTTATTTTTTTGCACCTGTTCAGTATAAACAATCTAGAGATTTTCTTTCTGTCTTACTGGAGTGAGAGAATCATAGAATGGTTTGGGTTGGAAGGGACCTTAA
>BJBW01004254.1:0-23841 GCA_004320125.1 Scolopax mira
CTAAAATGTAAAATTACAGAACACAAAAATGGTTTGGTTTTATCTCAAACCGGGACAATTGACTTTTCCTCTGCAGTGTTACAGTCACAAAAGCAGCCATTTCTTTTGCTTGAACTGTTTCTCTATATGAATAGCACTAGGCTGTGTGGACTGGCTACATAAAATAAACGTAAGCCACTAGGATTGTAATTTATGTGCAGCAGAAGATGCTTCTAGTAGGAAAGACAAGTAAAGGTATGTGGGGAGAAGGAGCGGGGGCCTGTGGACTCCTTGAATGCATGTGTGAATATGGAGTGTCTACCTAATGCACAAGGGAGGCTAATCTTCAGCAATGTCTTTTGAATGTCTTCCCTCTGAGGAATGGGATGGCACTTCAAGTAGACTTTTGATGGCTGTCTTCATGAATAATGCTAATTTCATCATAATACAAAAAATTTAAACTTTACCTTTTGTACAGTATGAAATGAATGAGCAGTGCATCAGTAGCATCTGTCAGGTTATAGAATAAAGGCTTAATTAGCATTTTTGTGTGGTGTAGAATAATTCATGCTGGGACATCAAGATTTGTCTTCTCAAATGTATTGGAAAAAACCACATTTTCTTGTTGCTCTCAATAGACTGGTTCAGGCTGGGAGAGGAGGAAAACAGAGTTATGCCTCGTTAGCACCAATGAAAATCTGCAGGGTGCGATGCAGTAGCACAAGCATCTTCAAAGAACCTTAAAAATACGAATTAATACATTGATGTTGCACAGGGATTCTGTGGCTGGGGTAATGCTGCAACTGTATCAAAATTTCAAGGGTGTGATTTGAAACGTACTTAAATGACTTTGCAGCACAAATTCAATTCAGTGGCACTTACGATTCTGTTGCTGAAAGCCTGTGTTGAGTTGCAGTGTATGTTGTCACTGAAATAAAGACAGCAGCAAAAAGGGAAGACATGAGAAAAGACCTCTGTGAATGATCCAAGTTCTGTAAAATCTGTCTCTATCACATTGCAAATTCTATGTGTTTTAATCATTATGGAGTCGTATGTAGGGCTATAGGGAAAGTAGTTGCCTATTCAGTCTAGCAAATCACAGAATCTGAGTGGTTGTAAGGGACCTTTGACATCACCGAGTCCAACCAAATGAAGTATATTGCCAAAGACAATAGTTGGAAGGACCAGCTATCAGTAGGATGAGCATCTTGAGCAGTTCAGAAGAGAAGTCAGGGTAGATATTTAGTCTCCTAGTCTCTTTATAGCTCTTTCAGGAATCTCATTTAGATGCTCTGACTCAATACGGTGGAGATGACTGCCTGCCTCTTTTCATTGACTAGACAGGGAACTCGAGTCCTTCACTTTGATCTGTTGAATCATTCCTAAGCTAGATACCTAACATGGGCATGCATATATGGTCTGAAAACCTGCCACGATGTATATTTTTATCAGTGAGGCTATGTTACTACATTGGAACAGATAGGTGGAAATTCCTAAATGAAGGTTGGATACTTCAAAAAAACCCCACCTCTTCCAGAAACTGTTAGCTTTATCAAAGCTAGGTGAAATCCTATGGGTTTGTGTCATGCAAGCAATCGTGTTAGAAATAGTTCCTTTGGCCTTAAAATGAATATGAAAGTCATTGTAAGCTGCACTCAAGTCTTATGTTCCCTTCACAGTGCATCCTGGGCTATAGGAGCAGAATGCAGCATATTCATGCTGTGTCTTCACTCCATCATGGCAGAGACATTTAAGAAAATATAAATAATCAATAATTTATTAACCCCTTGGTCTCAGTTTTATATTCTCCCTTCCATTTATATACTGTAGACACACAGAATGTTTTAATTGACTCAATTATGTAGTATGATGGGATGAGTTAGTAGGATTTATATGTGTTGTATATACTACATAAATTCTGAAGTGCTATAATGCATTGGAGTTATAGATAAATTATGTTGAGAAGCTAGTGAATTGAATGCTAGAAAGAATAATAGGAAAACAGTAATTGAAAAACCTATAAACTTCATTAATGTATACCCTTCCTTTATTAATAAATGCAGTGGATAAATCAATCAAGGGTATTATAATAGGTGACTTGAAATTCTCTCTTCTAACAAGATATCTTGCAATTTTATTCTAATTCCACACACTGAATGAATTAAGGATGGAGTTAGTCAGATACTGTTCTGTGTTACGCCAGGCTGATTTTGAGTAGAGCTGTATTAGCCTAATTGAGAGCAGAATTTGGCCCTGAGCTCTCACTCACTATGCGAGGAAGGAGAGGGGAGAGACATTCCCCAGATTTGCCCGCAGTTTTATAATTTGAGGCTTGTGCAGAAGAAACCCTGAACCCAAGCGCCTCTGTATCAATGGCAGCATACATAATGCATAAGCTATTAAGCGTTAAGAAGAGTGCTTTGCTTGTTGGGTAGCTGCAGAATAACATGGCTAACAGATGTTGTGCTTCTAAAGCAGTTGAACTCCTGAGTGTGCTTTTATCTTCTGATTTGCAGTGTACTGTGGCTCCCTCACTAGTGCATACACAAGGCAGACAGATTAGTGTTAATTAGAGAGAGGCTTTGCTCATTTTTCATTACCAGTTTCAATTTTGGGGAAAATGTTTCTCTCCTTTACGATTTCAAATAAGGGCATTATAGTATATGTATGTGTTGGGGGAGGATTAGACATTGATCAGTGATGCTTGTGCTTAAGTTAGCTACTTGGGTCTGGAAGTCAAGTATCGACGTCCTGAAGTGGATGAAAGCTGGCGAGGAGGATGGGGATGGCAAGGACAGGCTTGGCAGGCTGTAGGACAGGAGTCCTAAGAGGAAAGCCAGAGAAGCCAAGGACCCATGCCATTTTGCAGCATGGTTTCATGAGGAAAAGTAGTAACTGATTATTCCTTCTAGGACATTACTGAGCTTTAGTAAAGCATTTTGCATTGCTGCTTGTAATGAGAAAGGAAAGGGAGATCTCTCCACCTTCTGACTCTCTTCTCTCCAGCACCAATGCGAGGGAGGATTTATTGCTTCATTGGCGGTGTGATCATGCTTCACAATGAGTATTAAAGTGTTGGCTTTCTGTGTTATTTAGGGAATGACTTTTCCCCCACCTATCCCTCCCTCCCACTGCCCCTGCTCTCTCACTTTATTTTATATGCTAATGCCATTTACCCATCATGATCAAAATATCACTTTCTGTAGTGATAGGACATTGGCAACAGAACAAATATTTTTAGATTGACAGTATGTTACAAAATTGTAATGTGGACAGGGTAAACTGAAATCAAAGCAGAACCAAATTCCACTCATTCTTCAGATTCCTAGGCAGACTGAGACATCTTTTGCAGATCATTGATCTTTGAACGTGGGCTTAGAGATCATTCCCAGAGAAGGGGAGTAAGTTACCAGATGGTAAAGGCTATGCTTTCCATTCCAATTGTGCTTGGTGGATTTTTTTCTCCCCACAACTCTGTATTTCCTGTTGTGAGAATATGGCAGGACCTCTGCAGGGCCTGTGTTTACCTATCTACTTCTTAATTACCCCTCTACAAAGGTATTTTATTAAATGTCATAGATTCAATCAATCTAATTCTTCCTGAACAGACCAGTGATACAAAAACTTTTGCTTTTACAAAGCAGTAGTTGTTCTAGTCTTGTGAGTGTTGCTTTCTTCTATCATTAATTTCAGTTATGTCCTGTTAGGTTTCCGCAGCAGCTGTCCAGTGGTGAGGCTCTGTAGGCCACCATGCCTTGGCACTTCAACTTGTGGTTATGTTTAGAAAAGTGAGTTCTTATTCAGCCTGTCTAGTGCCTGTATGCTTTGAGTCATATTTGCTTACTTTACTGACACAAACACATTTTTATTACTGCTACCATCACAGTGCCAATTTACCTCCAGTCTGCAGGGTGACCCGTAATTTCCTCCATCTCATGTAGCCACAACAACATTGTCAGCAATGCTTTAATTGTAGATGGTATTTTTGCCTTGATGCTTGGAATGGACTCAGTTTGGGCCCCATACACAAAAATGAAAAACAAATTGTGACAGTGTATTTTTTAATTTGTATGTTAGCAGCAATTTGCTACTTGGTACTTGTTGGTTTTGTCATGAGGGAGCCGTCTTTGATACTAGCAGAGCAGAAGTCAGAGCAGCTAGGGTTCAAACCACTTTGGTGAACCTCAGGGGTGTTCAGCAGATGCATATGCTTACTCTCTGAAGTGTCTTCAGAGACAACATCCTTGCTCCATTCGTATGAGTTGAATACTCTGAGCCACCTATCTGCTTCCCTGTTTTTTCTCTTAGGCTTGTAAGACTGCTCTGCACACAGAATTTTACTATCAAAAGGTATGATGCTTCTTTTGGCTCTGTGGTTGACACTTGTTTTGGCTCTGTAGTAATGAGTGGAATTATTTTTAGCATTAAGCCAGGCTAATTTGACAGTGCTATTGCAGTTTAACAAATTAACACTTCAATTTGTCATTTCTACCATCACTTAGGGGAGGGTTTGTTCTGAAGGGTACTACGTTTATCAGTGGCAGAAGGCATCACCGTCACCAGCAGCAAAAGTTCCTGACTTCTTGCAACTTTGCAATGGTGCAAGCATATGTACCGGCATGTTTTTCATGCTGCATTATGAGCAGTCATGCCGGGATGCATCCTCTCTATGGAGGAAGGGATAGGCAGGGCACCGTAGTACTTTTCTGCTACTAATATTCGTACTGAAGATGAGTATTATTCTCATCTGTATTTCACCACTGGTAACATGGCTGCCTCTCCCTTTGCTTTTCAGGACACCTTTTATGCACTGATGTCTCTATACTAAGAAACAAGCTGTGCCAAAGACTCTTTGCTGGCCCTGAATCGAAGGAGTGTGGCACAGTGTGTGCGTGCTACTAACCTCTCTCACCCCTCAAAACTTGGTGACCGGATTCAGACATCCTATGGGGAATGTGAGGCCAAGGATTAAGACAACTCCCAGAATGGCCAATGGTGTGTGAGTGCTGGACCTGGCCATGTTATTTTAGCGGCATAGATTTAATTCTTGAAATAACTTGCTTGTCTCTACTATCTCAGCCTGGATCTGGTATATATCAAGACAGTCCTTGCTCTGAACACTGTGCAGAAAACTTTGGGATCAACATGGCTGTTGTGTTGATCTTTGTTGTGTTCCTTCACTGAATCTTAAATGTGTGTCCCCATTGCTTGTCGATGGTATGGTGTCTCTTGTTTCAGTGCTTTGGGAAGGTCTAACAAGTCCTCTAAAACCTGCGTACACAAATTGGAAAATCCAAGAAAGAGTTTTCCCCTTCCTTTCCCACACCAAGGCTCTCTCCAAGGGGAGGGCATCCAAATCCCTTTGTATCCCCTTGGGAAATAGTGAAAGCATCTCATGGGGCTTGCCAGAGTCCTAGCCTGGCAGTCATGGCACAGAGTGTGCTGGATCCTGTTCCAAGTAGGTACACATGATTGAGCTTGTAGGAGCTGTCTGCTGCTTTGTCTGCTCCAGTGGGGCAGATATAGGCAGGCCCCTGGCAAAATGGTGGTCCTCTAGCTACATTTGCCCACTTCCTCCTCACTTCCTTAACTGAAAAAATATGAAAGGTGGTGGGTTTTGGGCTGGCATGGTTAGGCATGGGACAGTGGATGAACTGGGTCTGGGCAAAGTGCTCAGAGAATCTGTCTGTAGGATGAATATAATCAAAACACATATAATTATCATGCAATCATAATTGTTGTTTCTGTAGTTGAGAACACTTGGCTTTGATTTAGCTAGGCCCCAAGCACAAGATTATAATTAGTAATCAGGAAACTCTTTAATGTTTATGTTTAGTTAAAAGGAAATTTCTCCACTATTTACTACATAACCACATCCTTAACTGTCACAGTTTTATTTTCTAGCAATGCAAAACTTTGAGAGATTACCTCTAAGCTCAGGCAAATGGGGATAAATACCCCATTTTTAGTGGCAATAGATGGTATAGATACTCATAATTAATGTGTAGTTAAAGATATACTAGATCAGGCCTCAGAATAACTTGAATATAAAGGATGCTGTCAGATTTTGGCAAATTGGAAAGAACCTGTTGCAGGAAATATGAAAACAAATCAATATCAGCACGTTGTCAGTCACAATGTTTATTTTATTCTTTTTTTCAATAACCTTGTTTCATGAATTTTTAGTTTCTGACATTTTTTCTCACAGTGAGAGTGATATGTTGGGATTAAGGCATTAACTCTAAGACAAGGCTTTCCAGTTTCTCAGTTACCTCACTTTATGACGACAGCACATTAAGTTTCATATTACAACTCATCAATTTGCAGAGTCTTCTAACATGATCCTCTTACAGAAGAGGGTTTTCCAGGGGATTACAGCTGCATCCAGCTCTGCTTTTGTTTCTGCCTTTAACAAACATTTGGAAAACTAAGGCATGAATCTTACAGGGAAACCCAGTTGTTAAAGGCAATCCAGTCATGTCCTTGGAACACAGTTACACCAAACACCAATTTATTTTGTCATTTGCTAGTTAATGTCAGGTTGAAAAATATTTTTAAAATATTTTCAGGTACTAATCTGTTAGCATATGGTAGATTTTGTCTGACTTTTGATGAATTGTAATTTTGGATACATAAATCTCTTTTCATTGGCACTTTATGGTAAGGATCATGATTTCTTTAAATTTTCAAGGCAGAACACTTGAGGTACTTTACTTCTCACTGGCTAAAAAAGGACTTGGGGACTGCTGACATGGTCTTTTAATGTTTTGTCAAGTTTCACATTGGACAGAGTTTAGTGGCAAACATCAACTTTGATACAAGGTGAACCTCATCTGTTGCATAGCTGCTGGGGTTTGTATGCACAGCCCAATGTCATTTCTCCAGTATCTTTCCTCTCTTAAGATGACAGAGGTATCAGCTATGAGGCTCTTTGAGCAATATAAAACTTTATTATTCCCAAGAGCTGTGACAGGAAGGGCAAAAAGTAGGAGCTCTGTTCCCAGTGAAGGATTTTGATTTTCCTTCCTAAGCGTTCAGCAAGAAGTCTGGTTCAGGATTTGCCACTCAGTTAGCACCCACATTAACTCTGTTTTAGAAAACAATCCCAAACTCCCCAGAAAGAAAACTGTATCGTGAAATCTCTTTTTTTTTTCATTAATATGAAACTGCTTTTTTTGCAAAGTCCAGCAAACTGCAATCCAGTAATGCATTTGTATAGATGGACAAATTTATGTTTTCTTTTTTATTTCTTCCTTTTTGGTAGCCTGAAGGGCATGGATTTTTATTTTTATTTAATGTAGAAACAATCCACACTAATCAGCTGGTTCTGGTAATCTTTGTGCCCTTTCCTGAGCCATTCCCTGATTACTACGATGTAATTTCATTTGTTTTTATTAAAGCAAATTATATTATTGTTTCTTTTTCCAAGATGAGGGAAGAAAGTTCAGGTCATCTTTGAACCACACACAATTCCAGTCAAAAAACAGTATGATAATCCTGACTCCAGTGATTTCATCTCAGTAGAAACTTAGTTCTATTATCTACATGTAATTTCTATTCAAAATATGAATTAAAACAGTGCAGTTAAAAAATTTACCACTATTCACACAATCATGCTGGAGAATCTGTAGAGACATAAATCTTCTGCCAGTACAGCGGAAATAGAATGTGTCCATAGTTCTCATTTAGAAAAGAGAATGAACAATGAGATAGCAAAATGTGCAGAGGATGTTGTGCTATATAGAAGGGAGAATTTCAGACAGTGCTTAAAAATTCTAGTTGGGTGATCAGCACAGTGGCCAAGAAATTTTTATCCTGAAAAATGCAGATCAAGGCATGGTCAAAGGTAGATTGCTCCTTTCTAACAGTAACCACTCAGGAAACAGAGCTGGACATCACTGCAGGGAGTTCTGCCTGCAGGAATGGTAAAAAAAAACATGTGGCTGCCTCTCTGTGTTCAGCAGAGCATTTAAGTGCATTCTTAAGTTTCAATATGTGAGTAAAGTCAAGTATGTGATTCACTGCTTTGTAAAAAGTTATGGCTGTCTCAATTTTGGCCAGCAAAGACTAGTTTGCTGACATCCAGGCAAGCTGCAAAGGCCTGTCCAGATGTGAGCTGCCATCTCTCCTTTATGCTCCAATTCAGAGGTGTCTTCAAGAGGTCACTGTGGTTGAGGAACTGCCTCAGAGCATCACAGATCACAGCTTTCCCTAGCAATCCCTGCATTTTCTCCATTATACCTGGCACAAACAATCAAATAAATGCAAACCAGAGAAGCAAAATAAATCAGACAGAAGCCTCAGAGGTAAATAAAGAACCTTTGTTTTCTATTTAAACCTGCTCGATGCAGTAGTCTCTATGCCAGAGCTTGGATTTCTTGAAAATGACTTATTCCCGGCATAATTTGCCGCCTACATTAGACTGAATAAAATCCATCAACAAATGGCTTTCATGTAGAGTCTCTGCAACATTTGGATTTAGTTCCAAATTTCAAAGGTCATTTAGAAAATCTAGGGCAGGATTCAGAGATGAATTTTGTATGTCCCTGAAGTTCATGTTTGTTTAGACCTAAGCTTACACATCTGAACCAACCTGATAATGCAGATTTAAAATAAGAATTTCTAGATTTATGTAGAATCATTTATTCAAACCCTTGGTTACTTTTTTCCCCATGGTATTATTTACCAGTCACAAGGGCATGTAAAATAACTACTTAATAATTATGAACTGCTAATGCCACTCATTATGCATTGAAAATGTGTGAGTGCAAATTCTCTAAATGATGTGGAAGTTGGATTGTTGGGAACATTCAGATTGTACATTATGAAAGTGTAGGCTACTCTCTAGTACATTTGTCTGATATACAAGACAATTTCATCTCAACTTGGATGAGATACAGAAGCGTAGGCTCTGTGGAATATGAAGTGGGCTTTGTGGAGCAGAGGGAAATTCATGTTATGTTCAATGTGTCTAGTAAATAATGAGATATTAAATGATAATGTGTTCCAGGAGTTTTCAACTGTATTTTCTCTTTAATCATTTCATTACTCAGACTACTTTGTTTCTGACTTGTGTCTTTCATTAGAATTTTAGGGCTCAAGTATGTGTGTGGGAAGCTCTGTGAAGCTCCCTGTAGCACCTCCACTGCATTAATTCCTTCAAATTCGATAATTGTCCATAATAGAACCCTTGTTTCTTGAGCTACAGATTTCTGCTACAGGCATGAATACCTGGGCAAGCCTGTGAAGACAGGCTTCATCTGGAGCAGCCACCATGTATAGCTGGAGCTTCCTTGGGCTGTATCTCACTTCCATGGCAGCATCCTTCAAATGAGCAGATGTGAACCCTTTTTCAGCGAGACTTGTAGCAGAAGTGACTGCAGGCATGGAAGCAAAGAAAGGACTTCTGTAGCCTTATGTGAGCAAGAGTTATCCTGCTTGGTGTTCCTGTCCCTTGGCATCGCTGTGTGAGCGTTGGACCAGCAAGCAGGATCGGTGCTTTCAAACAGATGGGCCTGAGCACAGTCTGAGCCAAGGGAAACATGTATGTGAATTGCTTGTGGGTGTTAAGGGCAGGATTCCCATTTGATAACTCAGCTTCACAGCAGGTATAAGGATCCAAACATTTAAACAGCGTAAAGCACTTGAGCCTTTTAAAAATGCATGATAGGTTGTTAAATTCCTGGTGGTGGGAAGGGGACGGAAGCTTTTGCAGTTAGGCTCATCAATGAGCAGAGGATTTAGGGGTGTGCAGTCTTGTTTGTTACCAACAAGTCAAAGAAGCCCTGGCATGTGAATTTGGGACCAGGAAGTCAAATAGGCTTCTGATGCACGGTCTTAGTGAAACTCAAGGACAGACTTTTCAGCTGTTTCCCTTTGATTACCAAGTGCTAAAGTCGGTATTACAGGAAAGCAAGGAAAGTGCTTTAATGATGTTTCCATAAACAGTCCTGTGTTCCTGGACTGAAACCTCAGGGAGCATTATAATGTGGCAATTGGTATGGGCTGGTTTGCTGGTTGTTTTATTTTACCTTGTGCTATTTAGAGGAGTTTAAAGGTGTTTGATCCCTGGTCACTCATGACTTTCTTATGTTTCTTTGAAAATCTCCTCTTTAATGTTCACTGTAAAGTAAACCCTGTTGATGTTGGCTACATTTATGGTACCAGACTGCAAGATCTTTCCTTTCTGTGCTTCCCAGTCTGGGCATGCAAACTACCCATGCTTTATTTCCATATGGGATAAGACTTGCAAGTATGCAGTTCTTCCAGACCAAAGGTTTTAAGCAAAGGAAACATGCTGGTGTAGGAGCAAAGACATGCTCTGAGAGACACCTGGCTGGACTAGGAATGTATCTTACTCCCACTATTAAATCCATACGTTGCCAAAGACAGTACTTTTTCTCTTAGTATTTGTTATATACAAAGAATTTATCCAAATATGGAGCTTACTAAATTCACATTATTGGTGAAAACACTTATTTGGTTGCACAGTTACTTCACTTGTCTGCACATGCCTTTTTGGTTTTGTTTTTTTTTTAATTTTTTTAATGTGAGTGAGTAGACTGGCAAATTTAACCTATTGTAAATAAAAAGCCAGAAAATATTTGCAGTCTTGGATAAGGTCACACTTTCAGTGTGGGTCCAGGGTCAATACCAATTAAATGTATAAAATTGCAGTAAGAAAACATTAAGTTTGCAAAGATTACGCTTCAGAATTGAAAACTTTGGAGCATATGTTGGCTGAATTCTTTAGTGCATAGTAGTATTTAACAACAATACATAGGCACACATACACTCGCATTAGCATTGGATGGCAAATGTGCCCATAGATGGCACTCAGAAATCTGTAACAGTGTTTATGGTTTTTGCAGGATCAATAAAGTTCATTGTTGCAGTCCAAATAGCTCCCTTTGGTGCAGCTCTCTTTATGGCAGCTTTGAATGACAAAGCCCTTGTTGGAAGGTTCTAAGAAATGGTAATGTAGTTTCAAAGATACTCACATAATATATATATTTTACTAAATTGAAGCATTTGATAAATAATACAAAGCCACACAGGAAATATTAAATGGAGCTTAATTTGGTGGCTGCTATATTGCAGGGTGCTCTCGAGTAAATATGCTCTTTATTGTAGAAGATCAGTATTGCATTGCTTTGCTGTTATGAAAATATGCAGCGCTGATCTGAAATGTGACTTGACACTTGAAATTATAACCTAGAACTAGCCAAAGGTGCAAAAGAAAACATGGTGGCCAGTCTGCCATTCCATTATCTTAGCATCTAACTTCTAATGCCCTACATT
Organism: Scolopax mira; assembly: GCA_004320125.1. NCBI lineage: Eukaryota > Metazoa > Chordata > Aves > Charadriiformes > Scolopacidae > Scolopax > Scolopax mira. The sequence goes on from BJBW01004254.1 coordinate 11,281, forward strand.
CAAAATATTTTCTTCTTTTTTAAATGCAGACTCATGGGTGTATTTATTTCATGATTATCTCCATGTCTTCTTCCACATTCAGCTCCCTTTGTGAAAAACTACTAATTGTACTCATGTGTACTGTAAGATGGCTTGAGTCTTTCATAATAAGCACCTTCAAAACCTGATTATATGAAGTTACCTGGGAGCACTGAAACCTTTACAGAGGCAGTGGTATCTGCTCTTAGAGACAGAGCTTGCTTGACAGAGTTCTTTTAGTGCATTGGTTATCCTACATCCACCCTAAATCGGCAAGCTGGTGTTACTATGCTGTGTACAACCTGTGTAGAGGGACTATTATCCACATTCAGTGCCCTGCTGGTGTGACTCTGAATATTTTGTAGAGAGTGGGGAGGGAGTTCCCCAAAGAAGTGATGTTGACAGATGGGCTGGGAAAGTGTTAGTACCTTTTCCTTGGCACATCAAACACAGCGTACACTGGGACGCATGTGCTAAGAGAAAGTGTTACGGTCACCCTTACCTGGGAGGTTCAGATGGATGACAAATTCTCTCTGAAAACTTCAAGTTGTAATACTCTGTCCTGTTTCAATATGTCAAGGAGTCAGATTCGTATGTGCTTATATCTAAATACAAATGAATATAAATAATAGGTGAATATTTTCATTTGGTATTCTGTTCAGTGAAAGAATAAGTCAATTGATTAACTTATTATTCAGTCCATTATTCAGGGCTGTATCACAATGAAGTCACAATTATTTATGAAACTTTGATTAATTTAAAATCTGTGATTTAGGCCAGCAATTAAAATGTATAAAAAGAGGCAATTAGTCACTTTACCTTTTAAAAAGTTTTTATTTAAGTTCATGCAAAGATTTATTTCTGTCTTGAAAAGACTATAGCCATATACCACTGTGTTTGTCTCTCTTAGGTTTGTTATTTCACCTACGTTTTAACTTAATTCCAAAAATTTGCTGAAAGCTGTGAGTACTCAGCACCTTCCCCAAACAGGCTACGTGGGTTTCATCACCAAAGTATGCATTCAGGCATTAGCTTTAGGTAGAAGTGTTTTGAAATGCTGGGCAGTGTTTTCTAGCAGGAATGTTAATCTTTATGAGCATCACCAATGAGATTTCAGTCTTTGAGAGATACCCCTTACAATAATGAAAAAGCCTGTGTTTCAATGAGTCTATCATCTCTGTTGGCTGGAGTTTTAACTCCTGGTAGGGCCACTTAAGTCTAACGAGTCAAAAAGGCCAGATGAAATGAAGTTCACTGTTTTTCCAGACTGGCAGATGATTAATAGTTCTATAACTTCTACTAATTAACTAAAATAAAGTCAAGCATCAAATATGCACCAAGGTAGTTACACTAGCAAGGTAATGGACTTTGCAATTTTTTGGAGTCTTGATATGAGTCAGTGGCAAAGCCAGGCCTCTATGGCAGTCTTTTCTGAAGTTAAGCATGTAAGTAAATTTCTGGAGCATTAGGACAATAGTTGCAATATTAAAAGTTGATAGTGGTAATGAAAGAAATGAGCATACGCAAACTCTAAATCCTTGGAGTGTGCAAACATCACTGCTAACAAAAAGCAATTTAAAAATGTAAAGAATCAGTAATATATCATAGGATGCAAGATAGTTACTATTCAGTGAGCATAACATTAATTCATAAACAGTGTCATCATTCATAGGCTAAGAGCCAGTTATGACTGTGGAGTTACTCATCAGCATGCTCCGACTGACAACATTGCTAGGCTGGTATCTTTGCAATAATGGTAATAACAAAAGTTGGGGCAGTCAAAGTATATTGGAGAAAACAATGAGCAAGCATAATCCCTGTATTCTAGATCAGCATGAGGAAAAAAGATAGTCAGCGCCCAGTGTCAGAGTTCAGAGTAAGCAGAAAACATTGTTAAATGTGGCTGTCTACAAGACATGAGTCATCCAAATGGAGTCACCAGGAATTGGTTTAATTGCTTTAACTTTTCCTAAAAGGAAATTTAAGTCAAGTCTTGAAGACATGGGATGGCATAGATGAGCTGATATTAGAAGTTGACACATTTTTTGTTTGGTAAGACTGAAGAACAAATTCATTTAAAAAGTGCACCCCTTGTACAATGATGCTGCAAAAACATGATAGTGACACTTTGGGATATTTTAACTTTTTTGTCAGCGGCAAGAAAAGTGCTCTGCTCTTCTTGGAACTGGTGTGGCTGCAGCTGAAATATGGTTTTGGGAGCCAGGCTTAAGAGTAGACAGACCAGATAGACCCCAGAGGAGGGTAACAGGAAAAGAGAATTAGAAAACGTGCTTATGGAAACAAGGTGAAGGAACCAATTTGTCTAATTTAGCAAAAAGAGGCTTGAGGGGAAACTTCGTCTCCCAAATGATAAGAAGGAATAGTGAGCAATTGTTCCAGTGCTGGGACTGTTGTTCAGGGCTCCTCATTAGAGGCTTTTAAAAAGTGGTTAAAGTAAACTCTGCCAGGGATAGTCTACAAGAGCTTTATTCCCAACTTGATTCAGAGAGTGGGGCCAAAACAGCCTTGGAATTCTTTTCCAACTCTTCTTTTTTTATGATCCTAAAAAAAGCATAAGGAAAAGTCTAAGGCACAACAAAACAAATTTCCATTTGTACTGACAAAAGGATTCTACATGTGTTGAGACTCAGATCCTGTGCAAGTTAGCCCTGACATGCCATTGTCTTTTTTTGAATGTAATGTAGATGCCGCAACAGCTGTTATTGATTTTCAGAAAAGTGCCTCTGAAGTCTGCATAACTGAGGAACAGAAAAGAAACAAGCCAAAATAAGCATTAACTCCTCAGAAATACCTCTGAAAAAAAAGAGGCAGCAAAAAGTTGTGAAACAAAGGAAAGTGCAGTCCGAGGCAACATGAAGGCAACAACAAGGATAATTTGATCAAGAAATAATTTCAACAGTTGGTTAAGGGCATTGTAGAAAAGTATTCTACAAGTTCAGTTACTGATCTTGATTAAGACTTTCACCATTCTGATTCTGCTGTTAAGGCACCTTCTTTATATATACAGTAGAAAGATATGATAGACATTCATAAACTTGAGAAAACTTCAGGTGAAGCTCAAACCATCAGGGAAATGCTTGTGGGAATGAGATAGCTGATAAATTACTGAACTCTTCAGCAAAGCGAAGAACTAGGAAAATCTCACAGAATAATGGGAATGTGCCATTACAGCCAAAGTACCAAAGAATGGAGATGTAAGCAATCATAGCAGTTAGCAAACTAAGCAACTGTGACTGTTATACTTCTTCCAGTGACAGGCCAAGTCTTCCACATTGTCATATAAAATAAAATTAAAAGGGTGGTTGTGATGAAGCCTAGAATTCCACCTGGAAAATTAACCTGTCAACTGATTTTTTACATGAGGGAGAGAGATTCAAGAGAACATCAAATGACTTTAAGAAGTCATACTTTTTCTAAAATCACGTGACAGATTTCTTTATAAATTACTCTGAAACATCTTCATGTGTCATGGTATGCCAATAAAAATAATTTTATCAAGGTGCAGCATGTACAGCTAAATCAATGTAAACTTGAGCAAATTATTTGATAATAGATAAATGTCAAACGTGGTTGTATTATCTCATCTCACCTCTGGTATTTGAGTGGCCATTATTCTGAAAAATGTAGGTGGATACAGTTCAAGTACTGTATGACTCAGAAACTGTACAGTGGAATTGGTTAGCTTTTGCTGGTTGCAGAAGTCTTCCAAGTGGCAAAATTGCCCTCCCCTCCCCCCACCCCCCATGTAGCTCAAAACTGTTCAGCATCGTGAACATGAGCTGGTTATCAATCAGCTGTGAGTAAACAACAGATATTACAGCAAGAACCCCCCAGGTCCCAGCTCACTTGTTATTTTAGGAGGCAGAGCATACAAGCAGTAATGCAGTAGATTATGGGTCAGTACAGATGTATAAAAGGAAATGCTGTCAAATAGCCAAAATGGCCTATTAAAAGAGACTTGATTTTCAAGGGTCTACAACTGGAAGGCTGACTGACAGATCTTCAATTCTGAAGTTAGTTTTGATAGAGAAAGAAAGAACTTTAAAAAGACTAGGCATTAAGTCGAATTAATTTATAACAAATACCAAAAATACTCAGAGTTTTCAGATAATTATACTTTATCATTAAAGCTATTCAGAAAAGAAAATGGGAAATACTTGCTGGGAGTTATGAATCAAGGCAGGGCATCAGCCATGACAGCTGATGGGGCAGTTGGAGGAATAAAAAAAAAAAGGCCCACAAAAACAATCTCTCTAATTGAACTTTATGTGGTGTAGGAAATAGTATTTAACAATTCTGGGAATATGTAGAAAGCTGTCCAAATAAAAAAAACCAAAAACTACTTTGTCAGAGGAAAAAATCATCCTGGCGTTTAAGGATGCCTTGTGTTTCTGTAGTCCTTGCAGCTATAAAAGGTTTGTGTATGGAATGTAACTATTTCATCACTGAGTAATATATTACAGGGGGTAACTAGCTATTACTAGTTCACTTAAGAAAATACTTTCAAAAGGCACTGTGTGCCCAAATTGCAAGACTAAGTATATTGTATTGTAAAAAAAAGCCATTAATGATTGCTTCCTGGAGATAAGCATTATAGGTTTCAATTTGTAGCTACAAAGCAATGAAATTTTCAGTACACTCAGAAAATTGTACATTGTATATTAAGTGAATAAGTGAATTGAAGACTTTGAAAATGGATATGGTTGTACATATTTTATATCCACACAACTGTGGAAGAACTAGGGAAAAACACCTTCTTTGACCTGAATTCTGAAGGAAAAGTTGATGCCAAATTGCTAATTAAAAGAAGAAAAAAAATAAAATCACATTTACACCCCCCAACTTGCTCAAAGACATTCAGCACAGTCTTCCTATAAGCAACCAGAATCACTCAAGTACTTGTAAAAACGAATCAAAAACTTTACTGGCTTTAAATCAGTGCAGGCTGGGCAATCAATCACAGGCTTCCTTATCACTTCCAAAAATGACCTGCTTAAAGTAAATTGAAGCGCTTTGATAGTTCAGATATATGTAGAATTCACATGTTCAGAGTGGTGATCACCTTCAAATTTAAGCACTTACTTTCAGAGCTTCAATAATTTAAAATTGCTATGTGCCACCGACAGAGTGGCAGACAGAGACTCAAGTGCAACAGTATTTTAAAAACAGTGTTCTGCTTAATATTTTTATTTCAGGAAATTCAGAGAGGGTTTCTATTATCAAAAGTGGAAAATGGAACAGATTTCAAGATTAATGTAGAAGAGTAAGAGACTATATTTTTTAAAAATCAGAGCAGAGGAGATCTTTGGGGAACATACAGCTCCTAAACCCGCACTTGGCCTTTTCTCCGAACTGTTTGACCAATATCTTTGTGTAGACTGCGGCTGAAGGCAGAAAGAGAGTTAATGGCATTTACATGGGTATCAAGAGACTTTTCTGTCTATTTACTCACCCAAAAGAGCCTGCCCAGGTTAGGTTTGTTTCTATGAGGCATTTTGCTTAACACCTACTTCTGCAGAAGCAGCTAGGAATGAAAACTTCCCTGTTATTTGAACGCTTCCCCACTTGTGGGTTCAGATATTTTTACCTGGCTGTTCATTTGTTATTTTTTGGGTTTACTAAGCTTCAATAGGATAAATCAGGATAAGTCAGGATAAATCCTTCCTATGTGCTTTTAACTAGCCCCGTACAACATTAAATGCTTTGCTGAAGACTGAGCTGAACTGTAAATGGTTACCATGGGCTTGGTCGCAGCAGTTGGGGGAGGTGCAGAGCGTACTGCAAAGACCCTGATAGCCTCATAACTCTGTCAGACTCCAGATGTGGTGAGCAGAACTTTTTCAGTGTAATGGGAAAGTCAGACTTCAGAGACAATTATTCATGCCCTCTTCGGAGGAGGTGCAAGTCTTTGGACTAGGAAGGTATTACTCCAGTCTCCTGCAGCCCAGCTGTAAACAGGCTTCAGGCCTGTTCACCTTCAGGCTGGAAGGTGAATGGAGCAGGGAGCAGCAAACTGCAGCCTCCAGAAAGCTTGCAGATGAAACGCCAATAATTAAATCTTACCTGAAGAGCCTAGGAGCAATTCGCTGGAGCTGATACCTTGTGACCTCTCATTTAGCGGTACAAGACCAAAATTAGTCTCCTGAGAGGTAATTGTGAATAGTGTCTTTCACTTCCACAAAACTAGAATCTGGCTCACTGTGACTTTATTACTGAGGGTACCACTTTAAATGCTAATCACTATTTGCAGGCTCATTACAGCTTCAGACTGGCCTCTTCAAAGGAATGAAGGGGTATTATGTGTTCATCTACCAGCGAAATTCAAATTCCTTTGAAAATCCCAGTTTGAAAGTACAAGGACACATGCCAAATGTGAGTTCAGTGATTGTTTTGCCAAGACCTCTTTCAGTACCCGTGTCTGTGTGTACAATCCCAGCCTATACGGTGATCTTGTGTTAGTATACCTAAGTTGGACTTGACTTAAAGGGTGTTACGAAGTCTGACATCGGACTGACATCATGCGACTGGAAGAGAAGTGGCTGTGTCTCTGAGGGACCTGCAATCAGCTGTGCTGGTCAAGCACAGAATCATTCCCCAGTACAGCTGAAACACCCACTGGTTAAATGGGAATTTAGAAGTCCTAATGTTAAACCTAGTAATGCAGCCAGTCTATACGTGCCAGACTGGATACAACTGATATGTGATAAGGAAAGCTGGGCTACGTGGGGTGCAGATTATGTTTCTACTACTCAGGTACCCTTACGCAGGACCTGGTTTAACACACCACTGGTATTAAGCTACTGAAACTCTTCTGTACACCTGGTGAAGGACTCATCGGGGCCCCACCAGATCTCTGTCCATAGAATTTTGGTTGAATTTAAGCAGGTTGTGCAGGTTGAATTGTGGTTTTTCTGGCTGCAATATGAACAGACAGATGAAATTTTAAACTAACCTCTCTCTGCCCTGCTGTCAAGAACGTGAATGGATTTATACTATGTTCAAGTACAGCAAAACTGTGTTGAGCAATTTCTTCCATTTTTAATGAATATCAGCTCACTTTTTAATTTTTTTTTTTTAAACAAGGGCATACATTTTTTTGTGACACATCCCAGGAAGAACTGTTTTTCTTCTGTATTTCAGCATTTACTGCAATATTCCAGACAACTTGTGGTTTGGATCTATGAGTGTGAGCTTTTCTCTTCCACACGCCTGAGTTCCTGAAATCCAGTGCTAAATTGTTTAAGTCTACTTGTCTTACTCAAGGTTGCATCTTTGCATCTGCTGACTGAGGCTTAGATTTAAGGTTGTGTAAAGATTCATTACTTTGCCTTCCAAAGTGTTCAGGTGTTGAAAGCAGTCTGTGAACATCTTGTGAATGGCCATGATGGACCTTGCAGAGAGGTCAAGTGATGCGAAAATTGACTTGACTTTTGCACATGGGTGAGCCTGGTGGTCAGCCTGGGTTTGTCACATGTCTTTGATGTGACAAGAAGGCAAGAAGGTGTTAGAAGTCACCCAGTACACACCTAGGGAGTTTCTGCCTAGAATAATTGCAGAGGCCTGGGGATATGCTCTGAAACCTGAGGTTTCATATATTTCTATTTTTGTGGGGTAAAATCTGAAGTAATTGTGAACAGAGTTAATGAGGTTACACCAACATGTCAGTCGAGAGGTTTGGATATTTAGGGAGGCTTGTTGTTCATATCCCCCCATTTTATGGTTAGAAGTCTAAGGGTGAGTGTCTGAGAGGACTGTGAAGCTTGCAGATTTTGGAATAATGGTGTTGCTACATTTTTGATGGCTTTTGCCTAGAAAAAAGAGGATAGCCAAAATCTAACTATTTCTTTGAGTCAATTCATCAGGCAATAGTTGGATACAGTTAGGTTGCTTTCTTGTTTTTATTTAAAGAAAAATCAGTGATCTTTGTCTCTTCCCTGAATTTATGCTGGCTTCCTCTAAAGTTTAAACATGAATTTGAATTTCATCCCATTATGAATTTCATTTCTTATGTTCTTTCTCTATTAATAAATTTCCATGTGTTCATTTACCTGTTCAGGTTGTCTTTACTGAAAGTTGCCATCTGTAGAAGAGTTCTTACTGCTCAAGTTACTTACTTTATGAAGTCCTTAATGGGCTCTGTAGGCTGTGATCATGAATTGTCACTGAACAAAGTAATTTGTATTAAAATATATTAAGTTCTATAAGTGGTATTAGACAGTTACTTCACAGTTCAATTTGGGCTTCACCAAGGGCAAATCTTGCCTGACAAACTTGGTGGCCTTTTATGATACTGCCACACACTTAGTAAACAAAGGCAGAGCAACAGATATTGTCTACCTGGACTTGTGCAAAGTGTTTGATACTGTCCCACGCGACATCCTGGTCTCAAAATTGGAAAGTCATGGATTCAATGGATGGACCACTAGGTGGGTAAAGAGCTGGCTGGCTGGCTGCACTCAAAGGGTTGTGGTCAACAGTTACATGTCCAATTGGTGGCTAGTGACAAGTGGTGTTCTTCAGGGGTCTGTACTGGGACCAGTGCTGTTCAACATCTTTGTTGAAGACGTGGACAGTGAGGTAGAGTGCATCCTCAGCAAGTTTGCCGATGATAAAACTTGGTGGTGTGGTTGACATGCTGGAGGGAAGGGATGCCATCCAGAGGGACCTGGACAGGCTTGAGAGGTGGCTTGTGCAAATCGCATGAAGTTTAACCAAGCCAAGTGCAGGGTCCTGCACCCGGGATGTGGCAATCCCAGGCACAAATACAGGTTGGGCAGAGAATGGCTAGAAAGCAGCCCTGAGGAGAAGGACTTGGGGGTGTTGCTGGATGAGAAGCTTAACATGAGCCGGCAGCACGCACTGGCAGCCCAGAAAGCCAACCGCATCAAGAGAAGTGTGACCAGCTGGTAATGTGAGGTGATTCTACCCCTCTACTCTGCGCTTGTGAGACCCCACCTGGAGTACTGCATCCAGCTTTGGAGTCCTCAACACAGGAACCTGTTAGAATGGGTCCAGCGGAGGGCCACGAAGATGATCAGAGGGATGGAGCACCTTCCCTGTGACGACAGGCTGAGAGAGCTGGTGTTGTTCTGCCTGGAGAAGAGAAGGCTCCGGGGAAGACCTTATAATGGCCTTTCAATATCTGAAGGGAGCCTATAGGAGAGCTGGAGAGGGACTCTTTGTCAGGAAGTGTAGTGACAGGACGAGGGGTAATTGTTTTAAATTGGAAGAGGGGAGATTTAGATTAGACACCCGAAAGAAATTCTTTACAGTGAGGGTGGTGAGACACTGGAACAGGTTGTCCAGGGAAGTTGTGGATGCCCCATCCCTGGAAGTGTTCAAATCCAGGCTGGATGGGGCTTTGAGCAACCTGCCCTAGTGGGAGGTGTCACTGCCCATGGCAGGGGGGTTGGAACTTGATGATCTAAGGCCCCTTGCAACCTAAACCATTCTATGATTCTGTGATGCCAGATCTGCAATGTTGAAGGACAGTGGACATACCTGATTAACCATCTCACCAGCCTAGGCTTGAAAGAAGCGGAAGGACTTGTGTGTGATGGGAAAAAGACTGGTATTTTACCAAAAAAAAGAAGGCTTATATTGCATTCCACAGAAACTGTTTCTTCTATTTTTTTTCCAAGTTCATTAGTCTTGTCTTTTACAAGAAGTATGCCATGGCTATTTTGTAGAGGAGCCTTTTAATTTTAGGATCCTTGCTTGAGTTTGTCAGTATGGAATTGTACCTCTGTCCCCCCGTGTCTTGAAGAAATACTTGGGGGTTTCCCAGGGATGTGACTTTGTCATGGAAACACACTTCTTACTAGCAAAATTATGAACATTTTTAATTTCCTCATGGGAAGAAGGAGAATAAAATTAATTCCAAAGCTGAAAATGTTGAATGGCATTCCCAGACTCACCAGTAGTTTATATAACAGAATCTGTCACTTCAGAAAATTCATAACCCAATCTCTCTTTATAGTACAAGCAGTCTTGTAATTTAACAGTATAAGAAAATTCAAGAATACCAATGTGGACACCCCTGTGTTTCACTGCAGGAAAGAATTACAGCACAGTTCTCAGGAATTCTATTGTGCAAGAACTATCAATAGCATATAAAATGATGGTATTCAACTAATATGACTTTCTTTTACACTATGTCTCAATTGAATGAAGGGAAAATACCCAAACAAAATTGTACTGTATTTTGATTATTCCAAAATCATGGTCATGTTTTCTATCAGAATCATTTTAATAAGTGTATACCACAAAATCATAGAAAATACTGCTCCTATAAATAAAGATAGCAGCGCAAGAGGTGGCTGAGTCAGTGTGAAGAATAAATGGGTTTTACTGGCAAAAGGGCAATATTTTGAATACTCATAATTTATTTACTCTACCTATCTTAAAATTTCAGCCAATCAATTATACATGAAACTGAATACCATAGTATAGAAGGGTACTAAAAGGCAAGTATTCATTTCCAGCTCTAAAATCTCAGTCTTTAAACAAGACCATCTCCTTAGCATACTGGCAAGACAGATGGATAAGTGTTGGTAGATATGAGATTTATCATTTCGCATTATTTAACTTCTCCATAATTTGCTTGTACTAGTGCCCTTGAGACATATTTTTTCAGAAAGTCTGATTTTTCTACATTTATTCTAGTAATGATATATTGAGAGTTGTTAAGGAAATTGAAGTCTCATGTCAGGCCCCAGTTCAACAAAACATTTAAGTAATGCTTAACTTAAAGTACATCTTAAACCAAATCCTATTTAACACAGAAAAAAAAAAAAAGCAAAAAAAAAAAAGCAGATGGTTAAAGTGAGGAGTGTGGTTCTTCTGTTAAAATAAATTTAGAAATGCTGCATGTATCATGGGCTCAAGAGACTTTCTGTGGAAAGGAAAGTTTAATGAAGATATCACCTGTTGTCCAGAAGACCTGCGTGATGTGGTGAAGGAGGCAGGAAACTTGATTCAAATTTTGGAGCAGAATATAAAATGAACTGGATTTATCATGCTTAGGGGAAGTGCTTTGAGACCAAAAAACCAGGTGCAATGAAGAAGAGTCATATCTCATGTCACAAACTTATTTGGGCAGTTAGGAAAGTCACCTCAAGACATCATGACATTGGAAGCTTTGCTGAAAAGCTAGAAAAAATACCTTATCTAAGGATGAACAGAGAGACTTCCATCAAGGTAGCAGTTAAATCCCTTTTATTTTTGTTTCACTAGTCATACCTCCTCTTTTAGTAGCATTGTCTCTGCTCGCTGTTCTGGAGTACCTTTAGGGGGCTATATTGACAGTTAATGACTGTTTCAGTAAGTTTGGCTTGTACAGTCCCAAGTCCTGTTAAAGCACTTGAAAATTTTTGATAGATAAGTGTCAGGTTTGATATTGTGGAGCATATTCTCTATTACTGGTTCTCCCTGGCAGATTCCATGATACTCCTTTCAGTTTTCCAATAAAACACCACTAAAAATATTTATGTCCACCTCACCTTCCCCAATAAATTGGAAGTTCTTATTTACAGTAGTAAACCCAGATACATTTATTTTCTTCATACAGGTCACCTTCCTTATGAAAATCCATTCATATTCACAAGAAAAGTACCTGGTAACCTTGTGTTTGGCCACCTGGTGTGATGCAAATAAAAATGCACAATTTCACCTGTGAAGACACTCAGATGATCAATAATGGGGAAAAGAAAAGTAACTTAATGGCTGAGTAAGTTCAGTTTCCTAGTTCTTTGTGAAATATTTAAGGAGAAGTAATGAAAAATAGCCATCAAGTATAAAACACTAATCATGACGACAAAAATATTTTTCCACTCGCTATTTTGGATTTTTAGGGAGATCAAAATATATCTAGACTTCAAGGAAAGGCTGTGGATGTTATTTACCTGGACTTTAGCAAGGCCTTTGATAACAGTCTCCCACAGTATTCTCCTGGAGAAACTGGATGCTCATGGCTTAGATAGGAATATTCTCCACTGGGTTAAAAACTGGCTGGAGGGCCGGGCCCAGAGAGTGGTGATGAATGGAGTCAAATCCAGATGGCGGCTGGTCGCGGGTGGTGTCCCACAGGGCTCGGTACTGGGGATGGTTTTCTTCAAAATCTTTATCAATGATCTGGACAAGGGGGTCGAATGCACCCTCAGCAATTTTGCAGACAACACAGATTGGGTGGGAGTATCGACCTGCTGGAGGGTAGAGAGGCTTTGCAGAGGGATCTGGGCAGGCTGGATCAATGGGCTGAGACCAACGGAATGATGTTCAATAAGGTCAAGTGCTGGGTCCTGCACTTGGGCCACAACAACCCCAGGCAGTGCTACAGGCTTGGGGAAAAATGGCTGGAGAGCTGCCTGGCAGAAAAGGACCTGGGGGTGATGGTCAACTGAACATGAGCCAGTAGTGTGCCGTGGTGGCCAAGAAGACCAACAGCATCCTGACCTGTATCAAGAACAGTGTGGTGAGTAGGATCAGGGAGGTGATTGTCCCCCTGTACTCAGCACTGGTGAG